>JAQBSW010005650.1:0-55507 GCA_029291075.1 Eudiplozoon nipponicum
TCCATGGAATAACATTTATTAATAAATCATATTTCTACCAGTATCAGAGTAGGACGTCACACCGACTAGCGAGGATCAAACCGTATTGCATGTATATGAAAAATAAAATTAGATATGCGGCTATCACTCATAGTAGTCTCATATACATTGTACTTGACTTGAAATGTCAGATGCATATATTCTATGCAGTTGCGCACATTAACATTATGCATTTTTTGCCATATATATATATAAGGTCGAAACTCGTTAGTGCGTGCGATTGGCGGTAACTTTGCTATTTTTTTTACGACTGGTTAAATAATTTTGGATTGGTGTTTACTTTCTGGTTTGTTCCAGATTTAAAAAGTTAAGATAATATGATTCAATGTTGCGGGTAAAAATGGGGTGTGTACTTTCTCTATGGAATTAGACAAGCCTTTTTGCATGAATGCGTTTTGTGAAGTTTTTGCTAGCTATTTTGTCGAAGGTGAATACAAGGATATTGCAGAAATTAGAAAATGATATTAAATACGAAGATTTGGTGATAGAATACCAGTTGATATTGACAAACTCGAGCTCTACCTACCACAAATACAAATCGACAAACAAACTATACATGCAACATTTAAATGCAATTAAAGATATCAGCTAAAATGCAGATATAAAAATTCGACGCGTTGATAAAAACAAGCTGTATAATGTGTCAACTGACAATACAGAATTATCGTGTCTGATGAGCACGTCATATTGAATAGACAAATTGGAGTGGTAAGTAATAAATGAAATTAAAATTTTTAGCAGACGCCGGTTTAATTAGTCAGACCGTGGCGCACAAGCTACAACCAACGATGTAATGATTATTTAAATCACGCAAGATGCTTTCCATATAAAAACAATATTATCAATGTTCAATACTCCATTAAATTCATTGTCTGAATTATTATTCCCTATACAAGAAGCATTACGCAAATTACTAAACCCTTTTTGATAGCCGATTTCTTTTGAGTATGGTAGCAAAATTCACTATATGCACGTTAAAAACAAGATTATGATGTCTTTCTGTACTACATCTTTGTTTTTATGTGTTCTAATTGACGAAATTCTTGACAGAATATTTAAAGCGGGAGACCAAAAAATATTACAATTTCTGCTCCGAGGTCTTACTCTACGCATGTTTATTTCGCCATGCACCAAGATGTACTGTGTCGTTTTAATTGGTCTACTCATAAATACATTGAGTGTGCAGCAATTCGGAGCCCACTATCTGTAAATTTAGCATAGACTTTTCCACGCCATCCCGACAAAACATAATTAAGATTTGACAAAATTAAATGTGCACAATACTCACATGATGTTGATGATAATTTTCTTGTTCGTCAAAACAGGTCGCAAGATGGGGCAATACACCAAAGATAGAAACTGTTATTTTGCGGAGAAATTATATATATATATATGCAATTATGGATTAGGTGAGGAGCACCTAGCAACAAATTTGTTCAGATATAACCAGAAGGACAAAAATAATTCAGCATAAACGGAATGTGTAATCTCATGTGCACATTCGTTTCGTGCTTACTGGCTAATAATCAGTAGCAGCCGGTAATACTTCCTATACTCACATTATATTTGGGTGAGGAATTTGGTAAAATGGAACGGTATGATCTCCTATACAGTTGCCTAAACCTGGATTAGTATTCGGCAAAGCGAATTCAAGGTCATTTTACTATATATATACCGAGCCTGTTAAGGTTATCTACACTATGGTTGTTGTGCCTGAACCTGATACCACCACTACGATTGACGAATATTGACGTGGTACTAACATTATGGTTGCCGAGTCCGTGCATGGTACCAACATAGTGAATTTCAAGGTTTGCTTAAGCTCGACAAAATTCAGAATTACAACTACTTCTAAAAACCATTTACTCCAGAAAATCTATAATATCTGGAATTGATCGATATCATTTATCAATTATCGCGATAGTCATTCCATCATTCAATTAAATATATAACAGTTGATCTAATACATATGAAATTATTTATTATTTGTTGCACAAATAGTAAAAGGTTATTAAAGATATGGCCGGAAACATAAACGAAAGCCAGCATGAATGGAAAGTATAATCTTATGTGCACATTCGTTTCGTGCTTACTGGCGACTCATCAGTATGATCCAATATTACAGACTATACTAAATTTATATTTTGGTGAGGAATGTGGGACAATTTTTTTGGAGCAACAGGTGTTTAGTAGTTGTAATTCTCAATTTTGGTTAACTTTAGCGTATCTTGAAAATAATTGTGTTGGTATCATGTTGGTACTATTTAAGGCTCGGTATATATATATATATATATATATATATATATATATATATATATATATATGTATATATATATACTGAGTTAGCTTTTAAATGGTATTGCCGAAAACGTTATATGAAGTTTGTCCTACTACGTTAGGCTTCCATATTTTATAGGAGTTTGTACCGTCAAATTGTCTCACATTCCTTACCAAAATATATTGTGTATAGGAAGTAAAACCGGCTTCTACTGATGAGTCGCCAATGAACACGGAAGGAATGTGCATGTGAGATTATGCTTTCCGTTCATGAAGATATTAATTTGTCCTTCGATCATATTTGAACTAATTTGTTACAAGGTGCCTACACCTAATACATGAAACTCTTCAAAGTTTCGCGTAAGAGCATGAATAAGACGATGTAGTTCCTTTCTCTGATGTACTAACAGAGAAATATGCTGCTGCTAAATTAAATACCAAAATTTACTTTAAACCATCCTTGTCTGCACAGTATTTGCATTATAACAATTTCGTGGCTTCTCAATATAAATTATCAACATTTCGCCGCTTTCTTTCAAGAATTGACAAAATGGTTAGTCCAGATTACAAAGGTGATAAACTTACTAAAATAACACAGCATCTATAGACTAAGGACAATCCTAAACAAAAGATTGATTCAATTATTAAAATGGAAAGTCAAAATGAAACTGACGCATTTAGGATTAGAAATTAAAGCAACTTATCCGAACATCCCATTAAAGACGGATGCCGTTTCCCACAAGGCAACGAAGCAAGTTGAAACGTCACTAACACGCACGTTTGCTGCAAATAAACTCTGAATGTTTTTTTTTAAAATTTAAAACATTTCCCTTTAACAGCAATTTGAAAGAAACAACCGTTAATATCGACCTCAAATATTACCTAGCAATGTACGCTTGAAAAACAGACTGCAGCCTGATTTGTACAAACAGAAGAAGAATTCGCGAGAGTTGAGCCTAAATTTGATGCGATGCACGTATTTGATTATTTCACAATCACTACGTTTAAAATTTGGGTTGTGTTTTGCCTTTCAATATACATATATAATTTGTGTATGAACTGATTTGCATAAAACTGAGTAATGCTGGAGATCTGAATAGTTGATTAATTGGATTTTAATAGTTTTACTATTACACGAACCAATTTTTCCCCTCAATGCTGTTTTCTATGTCACATTGTTCCTGCTATTTGTTGAGGTTTCATTCTGGTAAAGAGTCCGTGCGGATAGGTTTTAGTATTAAATTTTTATTAGTTATGCTATTTCGGACATCAACAGTTATAATATGATCGTGGAGACTGTATCTGCTAATTCTCCATTCGTTTGCCTTATTGATTACATAATTGACTTTACTGTTTCAGGAATTGTTATATTTGGCTGAATACTATAAGAATATTCCTGGCTGCGGTGATTTGTGGCCAATAAAAGATTGTATCCTGTTGATTGAAATAATTTATTGTTTTGCTTTGTTTTTTTGTTTGATATAAATGCCACTCTATATCAAGATATACGAATTTGTCTAATGTCACAGAAAAGAAAAATTTACGTGTGATCACGTGGCCAGTTTTAAAAATATACAACGAGATTGCTGAAAAACTCTACGGTTATACTCGATTAAATTATTATCTTCCTGCTAATGTTAAATATAGCGTTGACTTGAAGAAGCTATAGATTCAAATCCATGATGTAATTATCCTTTATTGAAATATTGATTTAACAGTATCTTTTAGCGCCGTCTATTAATTAAAGCAAGTATGTTGCTTCTCAATGGGAAGCGAATTAAAATATTGTAATTGGTATTATCCTTAACAAGACTGGAGAGTGGACTTCAATTTTAAACTTATCATTTTTATGGGTATTTGAAAATCTTTCATAAGTGGTTTAGTTCTCTCGTAATGTTTTTATTAAATAAAGACCATCCTCAGTCGTTAGTTACGTTGATCAATTACGTTGCTCTTATTACGGTTTCTAAAAATAATTTCTTTAATGTTTACATTGCTCAATAAGATTTCATTGCTTGCATTGCATTTGTCAAAATGTCTAAATATTATATATTTATTTGAATGATATCGTGATTACCCCGAAATGTGATAAGACTAGAATATATGGATTTGCTGTAGTAACAATATTACAGAAATAGTTATAAATTTCAATTTGTTAGAGAAACGTCCTTATACATTATATTGGTGCCAAGTACCTTTTTGGCGCCATAATGTTATTTTCGGTTCCTGACGCAATAGACATTTACAGCCTCGGTATATATATTATGTATAGTGATTTGGCTTTGAAGACGCATTTTCGAAGGCTTTGTATGAAGGTTTCTTTATTACTGCAGTTTTATAAATACCTACAGGAGATTGTACCGTCCTGTTTCCCAAAAAATACCTCACCCAAATATGTAGTTGGTAAATGGCCTACTATCTGCTCTTTATGATGGGTCGCCAGTAAGCACGAAACGTATATGAACGAAAATTATATTTTCCGTTACGTTTGTCTTTAGTTTATCCATCCGGTCACAACTGAACTAATTTTTTACTAGGTGCTCAACAACTAATACACAGTTTCATGCTAATATAAGATCGCTCAGTTAACAAATCTTTACAGAAAAAGAATATATAAAAAATATATGCTATGTCACTTAAGATAGCTAAATTTTCCTTGTGGAAATATGTTAGATGATGCCAGGGCATTTTATTTTTTCTGCTAGCTGGAAGAAATTATTTAATTTAAGAAAAAAAGTTTTTGCATTTTCATGTTTACTAATTTGCAATGGCACTTTTATGATGTGTTCCGCTTAACGGATCAATGTAATTAATGCATGCGCCAATGGGTTTACAAAGGCTGCTTCTGACTAGTGAGATTTTGGTGTGATATACAGATATTTTGGTGTAATATCGATCGATTTAATTCGAAAATCAGCGAACCATATTAAGCACACGAAACACAGTACTAGACCCAATCTAGATATAAGCACGCATTCAATTAAAAATAGAAAACTTGCTTTAATTTGGAATATTCAACTCACATTAGCAGGAAATATTAATCTCAAATTTTCCAATGTTTAAAGAAGCAATTTTTCTGGAACTTAAATTAGTTAGGAAATCAGTGTTCGGAAATCCTGATAAAAAAGCAAAATTTAAAAATTTAACTCATTACAGGTAGATCTGCTCCGGACAAATGATTGAGAATTATCTAAAAAAAGGAATGATTTTGCATTTCAAATTTTACTTGGAGATGTTCATTGAAGTCAAAATCGGACCACGTACACTTTGTGCTACGGAAGATTTGGGGCAATGTTGTTCACACATAAAACGGATTTATTTAGGCATTTTTCCTAATGCAAAGCTCAAACAAATATGTAGCTATGTCACTACGCCTAACTTTCTCCAGACCTATAAAATGTTGCAAATTTTGATACATGAGCAATAGTGTGTCCAGTGCGTTTGGTCAAAACAGTGTATCTTTGTTTAAAGAACAAAGTGATTCAAAGAGGTGTAGAAAAATCAGTAAATCAGAACTTTTTGAGATTGGCTTTGAAAAGCGTTGCAATATGACCACGCATTACCTTGTTTTATTTAGAATAGAGTCGTAAAATTGATTAATCATTTACAAATTCCCTATAAATATATTATACAAAAAGCAATACACGAGTAGCCACGAATCATTATAAATAACAATAATATTTTAACATAAATAAAAATTCAACCACACGTTTGATCAACCGCTAGCAATGCTCTACCGCTATGGAAACTAATTATTTAGCCAGTCGCACTACAAATGATACTTGTATTATTAATTTGAGCGCATGCACGTTTATAGTTAGAAAGGTGATTAAAAGAACTATGTATAAATTCTGAGTAATTGCCTGTAGAGTACACAGCGAAATCTACGAGCAACTTGGAAAAATCAATATACATAAAAGTTCATTCCGACTTGCAAATTTAAAAAAGCGTAACCAATTTATTAAAAGAACAATACTACAACGGAAGAGTTATCACATATATTGTAATACTTAGTTATTAAATGGGATTGTATCGCACTTGTGCACACACACACACACACACACACACACACGTATAAATTCACTTAATAAACTACCAACTGTTACGAATGTTGCCTGCAAACAAAAATGAGATGAATAAGCAGACTAGTACGTAGACTCTCGATCAAATGAAGAATCGATAAGTTTTTAGCCAAGGATTTTTAATTAAGCAATCATTGATTTCGCGGGTGGTGGTGAAAATTCTTTAAATCAAGTTTTCGAGCTTTAAATAAATATTTATCCCATTGTATTTAATAATTCGTCGATCACCATAGCAAAACTACCGTATGTTACACAAAATATTGCAGCCGATACTTTCTGTCTGATACAATGTATGCGAGACAACTAAAGGTGAAAGCCGCATATCTAATTTTGCTTTTCATATATATTTATTATGGTCTGATCCCCTCTAGTCAGTTTTTAGTCGAACTCTGATGATTTTCATGGAGGGTCGAAACGCGTCACTGCGTCTGACTGACGAAAGATTAGTCAGGTTGGGCGACTGGTTAGATACAAAGGGATCGCTATTTTTATTAATCTCGTAAACTTGAATTAAAGACGGAGTATCACCTCACGTACAATCATTGATTGTTAAATTTTTAAACTTATATATATATATATATATATATATATAAATTTTAGAAAAGCTGCAAATAGATTTTGTTCGTGACTGCATTGAAATTGAGTAGCCAAAATTTCATGTGAAGTGCAATGTATGCGAGATTAAAATGTATGTGAACCGGATATACAATTTTACATTCCTTAAATATGCATTGCGGTTTGATCTTCGCCAGTCGGTGTTGCTGGGGTGCACTAATGACGCAAATGGAAGCTCGAGACTTGTTGATACGCTTGCTACGTTGTGTGACTGTTTAGATACAGTGTTGCTGTTTTTTATATGGAGCTCGAAATCACTGATTGTTTTATTTTGTAAGTTAGGGGAATGTAGCGAAATTTGCCAACTGTTTTCTTCCTAAAAATTGTGATGTATTGTGGAGCGATGACGAATAGGAAAAGAGTTATCGGAAATATTTTCGTCGGAAGAATTGATTATGAACTACATTTTGTTTTAATTAACAACGCAGATCAGGTAATTATAAAATTTCCAGTTTTGCAAATTTGTTATAAGACTTTTGAACAATATGTATAGTTGAAATACATCTAAATTGTTTTCAGAATTAACAAAAGGTACACTCAATTGCCGATGCACCTCTCGAGGCAAATCGCAAATATTTACTTCTGAAAAATATGTTTAAAACTTTGCATTATTTAAAACTCGTTTTCATATAAATATCATGATATGTCGACTAACCATGATTGTTCTACATATGCAATGATTATTTCAGTTCGTCATTCAGATAAACGCAAAGTTTTACTTAGTAAGAATAAAACAAGGATAAGTTCGATGTTTTTTCTTTTATTTTATAGGCCGATGGTTTCAAAATAATGAAGTTCTTACTGATAATAATCGTAATAGATAAATAGGAAAACGCATAATTAGGGATAATATAAGATTAGCGGATTTTTTAATTTGTCCATCCTAGATCGCGCTAGTATAATCGCAGTTAATCGTAAAGTAAATATTTCAAAAATGTATCTTACATAGAATTAAGTTGAATGGATTATCGGCGTTTTAACATGCCAATTCCAAATGAAAATTCACTTAAAACTAAGTTCATTACAACGGCTGTTCAATTTGAATTAGATTTTGCTTCAATGATCTTACCACACCAAAAACAGTAATTTAAGCCCACTTATGAAGCTCAGAATATGATAAATGAGTTAATATCAAACAATGTTATATGTTATACAATTATGCAATCATTGATTGCGCAGGTGTTTATAATTTATATTCAAACCTTGTAGGCGTGGATGATATAAGCATCCCCCTATAGTATTTAACCCCTCCCAGTTTTATCTGTTACCTGATTTGTTAAACACAATGGAATTGGTGTTTATATCAAGCTCGCAACTTGATTTAAATAAAGTTATAAGTTTTAAAGCAGATTAACGAAGAGCAATGGTCCTAATAGACCGATCAAATTAAACAGATGATACGTAAAATAAAATAACAAAATATTCAAGTAAATATTTACAAGAATGCGTAAACTTATGGATCAATAGTATAATTTAAAAACCATAGATTGCGCGGAAAGTGATAAAAATTATTTAAGTCAAGTTTTCATTCTTGAAATAAACACCAATCCCATTGAATTTAACCAGTCGCATAACGTAGCAAACCTTGCGTAATTCCCACGTATTGATGCATTTTGAACTGCCATAATCATCAGAGCACAACGGCAAAATGCCTAGCGAGGATCAAACCACAATGTAGCTATGGCAAATCAGCCGAACATTCCAGTCAAGTGCAATTTATGTGAGACAACGAGGGATGAGAGCTGCATATCTATTTTTGCATAACGTATACATGCATTGCGGTTTGATCCTCGCTAGTCAGTTTGCCGTCGTGCTTTGATGATAATCATGGAAGGTCGAAATGTGTTTTCGAACTTGTGACTGAATGTAGTTTAGATACAATGGGATTATTGTTTATTTACATACTACGGTTGTTAATGGGGAATTTGATTCGGCTTACGGAAACGCGCGCACGGAAATTGAAAACAGTTGCATAAATCTGGTGACCAATTTTGAATTATTTTCGATATCCAGCATTCCATAATGTATAAAATCTCCATGATTTTATGTCCTCGAATAGAAAAATATTCCTACTTCTTAGATAATAAATTAAGGAATTCCTTTCATTTAATTAAAATTTTTGATAAATAACACAAGTTGAAGTGGAAAGTTAGGCGTTTATAGATTTAGCATTTATATGCATGAATATACCGGTACCCGAAACTCTTGCATGTTTTCACCATTTCCTTGCTTTTCACAGACTAATATTAGAAGGAACTAGAAGGGCGATAGGGCACATTTTGGGAAAGATTCATACATGCATGTCCTCTAATTATTCTACATTGAGGGAATAATTTAAAGAAGCAAATTTTTGGCGCCCAGAATGAACAAGTTTGCGTGGCTCAAATAAAAATCAGCTCATTGCGTTTGCGTATTAGCTTTTGTATACCTACTAATAAATTAGTTCAAGTAGGATCAGAAGGATAAATAAAATTCAGTATAAACGTAAGGTCTTTTCTCATGTACGCGTGAGTTTCATGTTTACTGGCGACTAATCAGTGGGAGCTGGTACTAGGCTATATACTCCACACCAAGAAATGTGTGACAATTGGAGATTAAAATTGTATTTTAAATTTCTTAAATATATCTAATCAATATGGCGGACTTGAAGCTACTTTTTAATGGGAACCTCCAAGTGAATTTCCGACTTTGCAAGTCATATTGATTATAAATGTTCAGAAATTAGAAATAGCAATACATTGCGAAGATACTTACTCGAGAATTCTACTTAATTTCAAGTTAAATTGTCCGTATCGGATGAAATTCAGTATCTTCTATTGATTAGCATCACAAATCTTTACATTGAAACATACGAAGCATACAAATGTTGAACGGGGCAGCTCGAGTGAAATATTCAGTGCTTTTGGCTACACTCCCAAATTAATAGAAGCAAAAATAATGGATTACGCAAGTAAATTTAATCTTAATTATAGGTTCGTAAAATATGACAGAGCAAAAGCATATCGTATAATCATAATATTACCGAGCTACAAGCTAAGCAGGAAAGTAAATTGAATAGCTTTGGAGCAAATTATAATAAAACGATTTAAGTAAGTCCCCTATCCTAGGCAATAGACTTCATAACCAAAAATGAAAAAGACACATTAAAAGAAATAAAATATGCATTAAATCCCCTGCAAAGACAGTAATTTAATGTATTTTGGTCAAAACATGTGCCTTATTAAAGAAGGATAACAAAACAGAAATGCATATAAATATGGGCATTTTACCACAAATGTTCTTGCCCGTCGTAAAGTGTAGATTGGACCCACAATTAATTGGAGTGTCATTAGACAGATAGCAATATTCAGTCGTGTCAGTTAGACGAGATTGATTAGTGAATTCGATGAAATTAAAGTAAAAGCTGATGTTACGGACGAAACAGAAAGAATATTGTAATAGGATTAGTATATTATTTAGTTTATTAGCTTACTGCTAGTAAATCGATTAATTACAATGACATTCAAACTTTCGTACCCTATTATGTCTATCAATTTAAAGCTCCTTGTTATTTGAGCGTTTATTAAGAGACGTTTATCTCATTTATCCTTCTTCCTTAAAATGCTCATTCTTTCTTTAGGTCGTTTTCATAATTTTTGTAATTTACCTTGGCATGTTTATTGTCTTTGTCTCCACGTAAACTATCTATGTATTTAGCACATGTTTTACATTATTTCAGATGGTAAACTGACATTCGGTGATTTCATTTGCACAAAGAAAGTTGTGCTTTTGTATCAATAAAAATTAACTGGGTATTTTCCAATTTTAATAAAATACATGCACATGCATATACGCGTCTGTCTACTGGATTAACTATTTAAATCAAGTTTGCGAGTTTAAAGTAAACACCAATCCCATTGTATTTAACCAGTCGTCGAACAACATAACAAAACTACCGCCAGTCGCAACGTTCGACGACTGGTTAAATACAATGGGATTGGTGTTTACTTCAAGCTCGCAAACTTGATTTAAATAAGTTTTACCACCATCCGCGCAATCAATTATTGTGTAATTGTACTGGATTAACTGTTATTGCTATGAATTTGGCCTGCCATGTTTATAAATTGAGTGTTTTAAATGATATTTAACATTTGCATTTTCTGTTTGCCTTAAATTTTTATAACTTAGCTTAACATGATCTTATTAAGTGTGTGGGTTTTTAATTTAATGTTTCACCCCAAAACGTAAGGTCCCTCAATTATATTTCAAGGTATAAAACATATTGTTTAAAACGTACAAAGTGTAAAATTAAAACTTGGTCATTGTAATTTCTTTTGAAATGCGAGCTTTAATAAAATTCATTGTACCCTTCCTGCGTGCAAAAACAAAAAGAAGCTTTATCAGATATAAGAAACATTTCTTCGCATTGTCTTCTCAAATATCTACTAATGAACATATCTTTATTTATAAATTGGAAAGCAAAACAAGATAGAAATATGTGAACATAGAGAGGGTGTGAAAAACGAAAACTAATCAAATTCCATGCGTCACATCCAGTTCAAGCTCAATACTTGTACGTGCTTCTTCTGCTTACATAAATCCGGCTGCAATTTGTTTATCCATAAGGCTTCGTATGTGGCTAGCTCCCTTTTGTTTTTGCATTTAGTAATTACTTTGAATGCTACGTCTGGAGAACATACGTGCGATGTTTCGATGATGTGTTGCGCAATAGCAGACGTGTATTCTCCATTTGATTTAAAACGGGCGTTCAAGTTGCAATGTTCTCTCATTCGAGTAATTAACCGTCTGGTCGATCGGCCTACGTAAGTTGATCGACAACTTGCGCATGTATATTGGTAAATAATATTTGATATCGACATTAACGGCTGTTTCTCTTTGATTACTGGTAAAGGCAAGTGTGTTACCCTAAATAACACTCGTAGTTTGGCTGCATTAAATGTGCGTGTCAATGCTGCTTCAACTTTCTTTTGTGCCATTCGGGAAACTGCATCCCCTTAAATGGGATGTTTAGGTAGACGGTTTTCTTTTCTGGCCCATAATACGTCTGTTTCTGGTTAATTCCTCGTTTAATAATTGATTCAATTAATTGTCTGGGATAGCCATTAGACATTAAATCGTTAATTGCTTTATTATATTCATTTTCATTAGAATCTTGACTAACCAACCTGTCAATTCTTGAAAAGCAACCACGAACTATTGATAATTTATATTGAAATGGCACAAAACTGCTGTAATGCAAATACTGTGCAGACCATGTTGGTTTATGATAAATTGTTCTGTTTAATTTACCATTAGTTTCTTTCTTTAATAGTAAATCTAGGAAAGGCTCTGACGTGAAGCAGATATTCTTATGTGCTTTGTTGAAACTTTGAAGCAGTGTTCCTGATTGCGACCTGTTTTTAAGTACAAGAAATATCTCATCCACGTACCGTATATATTGAGCACATTTACTTATGTCAATATTTTTCATGTGAGTATCATGTCAACCCTGAGGATTAGACTGGAAATAAAGTCCAATAAATTCAAAAAAAAAATCTAAAAATCAATCAGCTCAACCTCAGAAATACGAACTCCTAAATAATAAAATTATTGAGCATCTTTTTACACAAACTAAGGATTTTCTGTCCCGCACTCCTGTGCGAGAATGAGTATAACTACACCAGAATAGTTTTAAAAATGAAAATCTATCGGATAATTGCCGAAGAATTCAAAACCAGTCTGCACTCGTTTTGAGTTGAAGATAATATCAAGAAAATGTCTTCCGAAATATACAATTTATATACTACCTACTAGTCTGAAATTTGCTTGGCGACTGATATGTTTGTTTATTTGTACACACATTTATATTAACACCGTTCGTATAATAACATGTTTTGTTTTGTCTTTTAGCATGTATATCTGCATTATATGATGAATAAAGCCTAATATTTTAGGCAACTCTTTCTTCTGATTTGTCTAATCATTCTGCCCGATTGCTGTGCTTGTTACTGTGATTCAGAACAATTTATTCATCATATAACCCAATCATGGAACGCCTTATTCGACCTGAACGATTGGATGTTGAACCTAGTGCACCAGATGCAGCAAAACAATGGAATCATTGGTATCGTACATTCTGTGGCCTCCTAAAAGCGGTCGAATCCATGAATCCGGATAAATTGGACACTTATTTCCTACGTCTCTCCTAACGTATATGAACACATCGTTGATTGTGATACTTATGATCATGCTATCAAAACTCTAATGAATCTCCATGTCAGACCGAAAAATGAAGTCTTTGTTCGTCATATACTCGCGACTACTAAACAAGAAAATGGACAAACATTGGATCAATTTGTTCAGATTCTGAAATCGTTAGCTAGGGAATGCAATTTCAAACCAACTACGGCCGAGGAAAATCGAGACGATGCTCTGCGCGATGCCTTCATTAATGGAATCCAGTCCAATTCAATCAGACAACGTCTCTTAGAACACAACTCACTTAATTTTCAAGCGGCTTTTGATCAAGCACGTGGTCTCGAAATGGCGGAAAAGCAATCATTATCATATCAAAACTGTTTGAATTCTGCACACACTGCAACAGTTCAGCCACTCTGTCCTTCATCAACCTCCGATAAATCTACAGATAATCTTGTTGTTGCTGTTAAACAAAAATGTGACTTTTGTGGGTACGATTATCATTTAAGATGGAAATGTCCGGCCAGAAACGCCTTCTGTAAAAGTTGTGGAAACAAAGGACATTTTCAAAAGGTATGTCGCTCTAAGAATCACCGCCCAGTGGTTTCGACGCTTCATCCTACCATATCTGCAACTGTATTAGCAGCTGCTCCAGATTGTCTCACCAAATGTGTAATAAATCTAGAAGTCAATAACATAAATTGTCATGCTCTCATTGATACAGGCAGTTCCTGTAGTTATGTTTCAGAAGCCTTCGTTTTGAAAAATAATTGGAAAATTCACCCCTCTCAAGAAACAATAACCATGGCGTCTAGCTCATTTTCGAGTCATACCAAAGGTCATTGTTTTGTGTCGATTCAATACAAATCATGTTTTTATCAAAATATCAAGCTATCTATACTTTCTGATCTTTGTACTGACGTACTCCTCGGTCATGACTTCCTTGGATTGCATAAAAGTGTAAATATCTCTTTTGGTGGTCATAAATCGTCATTCACCGTCTGTTTACTGAAACCTGCATCTGTTACGTCCCCGCCTCTTTTCCACCATTTAACTGCTAACTGGAGGCCTATTGCTACGAAATCAAGAAGGTACAATCGAATGGATGAAATATTTATCCGGGATGAAATAAACAGATTAGTTTCTGATGGCATTATCGAACCTTCAACATCCCCGTGGAGAGCACAAATTCTCGTGGTATCGAATGAGAATCACAAGAAACGTATGGTTGTGGACTACAGCCAAACAGTCAACAAATTCACACTATTAGACGCCTATCCTTTGCCGAAAATAGACCAAATGGCTGAAACCATTTCAAAATATCATATATTCAGCACGTTGGATCTCCAAAGCGCTTACCACCAGATACCTATCCAAAGAACATGAAAAGGTATTTAAGCTGAAGCGTGTGGACGCTTGTTTCAATTCCGTCGCATTCTTCGAGTGACGAATGGTGTCTCATGTTTCCAAAGCAATCATGGATCATATAATCGCACAGTGAAATCTCACAGATACATTTGTCTATGTGGACAATGACAGTTTGCGGAGAGATACGCTTGAACATTTCCAAACAGAATCTCAACAAATTTCTTAATGCCGCTAAAAAATATGGATTGACTTTAAATGAATCAAAGAGCATTTTTGCAGCTAAAGAAATTACTCTTCTTGGTTTTCAAATATCATCGAATGGAAAAATTAACCTGATCCGACCGATTAAAGCCTTTACAAGATCTCCACCACCGTCGAATGTACAATCGCAACAAAGAGTTGTGGGATTTTTTTGCTTATTATTCGCCGTGTGGATCTCCAACTTCTCCGATAAAATCCACTCACTCGTTCATAATCGAACTTTTCCTCGCTTGGTTCGTCTCTGTGAAACAAAATTTCGATGATCTTAAAAAAGAAATAGCCGTAGCAACTTAGCTTCTATTCGTTGTGATATCTGGTTTGTCGTCGAAACCGATGCTTCGACGTAGCTATTGCTGCCACTTTTGAACCAAGATGGAAGACCTGTGGGCGTTTTTCTCTCGGACGTTGACGCCATCTGAAAAAACATCACTCAGCTGCTGAAAAAGAAGCCTATGCCGTGGCTGAAGCTATTCTGAAAATGGAGGCATTTGCTTTTGGGTAATCATTTCAAACTTGTCACTGATCAAAGATCTACTTTTATTTTTGGCACCAAAATCGAAGGTGAAGAACTACAAAATTGCGCTGGAAAATGGAATTATCACCTTACAGCTTCGATACAGCTGTCTATAGACCCGGAAAAGATAATAAAGCAGCAGATGCACTAAGTCGATCCCATATTGTGGTGCGCTTCTAAATGGACTGGATTTCAAACAAATACATGATCATCTTTGTCATCCTTGAATTTATCGTATGCCCACTTTGTGAAATCTCGTATCTTACCATATATTCTATTGATATCGCAAAAAATGACCTGATGTGAAGTGTGCCTGAAATCATACCCAGATTTCCTGGCAATTCAAGGCCAATTAAATCAAAGACCAAACCATTGAGTGGTCATCTATCGATTTTAAAGACCTCTTCCTTCATCAACTCGTAATCGTTATCTACTGACGGTCATCGATGAATATTCTCGATTTCCCTTGTATTTGCTTGTCCTGACCTTTAGCAGTCACACCGTCATACTTCACCTGTGTCAAATATTCGCAATGTTTGGGATGCCTTCGTACATTCACTTCAGACAGAGGTTCTTCCTTCATATCGACCGAGGCACAAAATTTTCTTCGGGAAAAAGGTATAGCTTCGAGAACGACTCCTCTTATAATCCCCAAAGGAAATGGACAGGTGAAAGAATGAATGGTACCTTATGGAAATCGATCCCTTCGCTCTCAGATCAAAAAAGCCAGTTGAAAAACTGGGAATGTGTACTGCTGGACGCATTACATTCAATCCGTTCATTATTGTGCACATCTACCAACGAACCCCTCACGAGCGTCTTTTTCGACACAATAGAAGGTCGACTTTTGGTAACACACTCCAACTCATGCATTGTTCCTGGCAAAAGTTTTACTCAAGAAGAATGCTAGAATTTCTAAATATGACCCTCTGTAGATGAAGTTGAACTAATTCATTGCAATCCCAACTAAGGCATGTTCGTTTTTCTTGATGGAAGAGAAGATACAGTATCATCCGTCAATTAGCTCCCGAAAGGCGCTTGCTGACGCACTGATGAATGAAGTTGGAACTAATATGGGACCTTGTAGAAAATGAACCGGTTGTTGCTGATGAACAAACCTCCTATAATGACGATACTGATATTGATAATGTTAAGGCAAATGGTAGAATCTACGGATAACTCAATGTTGTGACCCATCAGAGAATCGAAACCTTATCAATCAACAACAACGTGTTCATTCTTATAATTTACAAGGAAAATATTAAATACTTCATATTTTCTCAATCCCTTTGAATTGTTACTATAACAGTCTTGTTCCGACTCTTATCGCTACGCTACAATCGCAGGAGGAGAATGATATGCGTTTGTTTATTTGTACACAAAATTTATATTAACACCGTTCGTATACTAACATGTTTTGTTTTGTCTTTTAGCATGTATATCTGCATTATATGATGAATAAAGCCTAATATTTTAGGCAACTCTTTCTTCTGACTTGTCTAATCATTCTGCCCGATTGCTGTGCTTGTTACTGTGATTCAGAACAGCGACTAAGTCGAATTAATAAGGCCAAATTTCTAAGAGAAGCAGACAAACTTCCTGCTCACTTCCAAAAGTCAATCACAAAGTTCCATCAAATCCTTTATCTAGGTCGAATTTATGTGCCTGTAGTATCATTTTCGAGTCATATCATATCTTTTTCCGCAGCTATAGATTGAGGATAAACAAGAAAATAAGATCTTTAGATCAATTAAATTTGCAATATCATATGTCAAATTTAAATAAAAAATTAATAAATAAATAAATAAATAAAAATATATATATATATATATATATATACATATATATATAGAGAGCCATTACAAACTACATAATGCATCAGGTAGCAAAAGAAATTCAACAAACAAATTGGATTAGCCTTTTTTGGATTTCTTCACATACCGTTCATAATTTGCTGCGGATGGCACATTTGCTTGTGGCATATTTGCTTGTTAATATGGAACTCTCTCGACTGAACCCTTCCAGTCGCACACTGAACACACTTTTAAGAAACACACAAACTTATGTGTTTTGTTATGCTTTATTTCAATTTGAATTAAATTGTAAGCTCTTAAGGTCTGAAGTTCTAACTAGCCACCTCGGACATTTGATAATAAAACAGATACCACGACAGTGGTTGAAGTTATAATAAATTGAATTCCCGTTTCGAGCGTCGTCCATAACTAATTTTGAAAGAAACTTGCGAAATATTCAATAAGGTCGACACTAGTCAACTGGATTAATTGGCGTTGTTATCTGATGCATTTTATGGTTTGTACAGACAACATTTTTCATTAGACATCAATTATATATATAAATATATATACATACATATATATATATATATATATATATATATATATATATATATATATATATATATATATATATATATATAGGATTTCCATTGACTTTAAGAATCACTCAAATTGAAAAGTTAATCTGTTTAAATATATATTTATTTAGTAATATAAATAAACAGCACTGAATATCTCCTAAATATGAATGCTCTTGATTCCATTTGTTTAGAATGATGTTCTGCTTTTCAACATTATTTGTAATAAATTGCAGCAATCGTACAATTGTTTGCAATTAGTTGTATATGAACATGTGATTGTGTACGGGTATAGCATCTTTATAAATATAAATAAGTTGTTTTATGTCTAGGTAATCTTCTATCAGCGAAATAAGATTTTACTAGCCAAAACAACGATAGCCTGATCAAAACTCAATTCATCAATATAAAGGTCACTAGAGCTAAGGCATCATTTATTTATACATCGATTATTACCTAACTCACGCAGATATACTCCAATACATACCACAAGTCCTCAAGTAATAACATAAGAACTGCTGCACATTGTTATAGACAAAACTGCAAATTATATTGATTCTCCTTTGTTTTATCAAACGGTAGCACAAGACATCAATATTTGATAGATTGCAGCTGTGTTTAGCTATGAAGTAATAAATCGCGGATTACACACAATTATAATACTCGCGATTATTCAATTCTTTATATATATATATATATATATATATATATATATATATATATATATATATATATATATATATATATATATGCATATAAACATAACAAATTTTAAAGCACTGTTAACTAGAAAAACTCTGCCGAGTGGAATAGAGAGGTTAAATGTTCTTGCATATTTGTTTGTGCTACATCTTCTTTTTCAATTAATGATTCCATTTTGTCAGCTTCCGGATGTTCAAAATATTCGGATCCAAAATATGAATCGAAGTTTTCTGCATGAAAGTTATCGATATTTGTTTTATGATTTATAATTATTGATTTGCTTACGAGGCTCAAGGCAACGTTGACTACCGAAGATATAGACCAATTTTGTTTGAGAAAATTCTGTTAGAAAATCGATACTTTAGTGATAGTTTGACGAGTGCAATGCTTTTTCTCTTTTTTGGCTCACAAGCAATTATGCACACACTGCTAGAATGCGTACACATAAAGTACTCTTTATTGACTTACGCATAGTAAAAACTCAAGGCACATCACAGATGGTTCAGCTCACAATGCCAAACTTGTAAGCGCAATGAAATTTCACCGATTTGCAGCAAAACTTATCAACACAAAACAGAATCACAACCTAAGCGTATTTCTACTATAAAAGCAGATTGACATGATGACTTGTCTATTCTATCCTGCATATATATGTTGGACTGTGTAATTAATATGGAGATTTAGACTGTTTAATCATGGTATTTCTGCATATATTCCAAAATCTTCGCTGGAACAGAAAATTCTTTCCATGTTCATAACTATTTGTTTATTTTCAAGTCACTTCACGTGAATTATTGTGCTATACACGAGCACAATCGGAAAGACATAACAGAAAACTTGGATTTAATTAAGCCGTTTTCACGATGATTAATTTTCAAAGCTTTTTGGAAAGACCCTGGCGATATGCACAAGGTTTAATTTTCTCAGTTTGGATGTCTCTGATGGCTTTGCAGTACGTGTGTGTATTTAAAATTCCGTTTGATCAGATCAGCTTGTGGAACTTTAAAGATGTTCTTCTACTTCTGTTGTTGCCCAACTTTTGTCTTGGAATTGTTTCGGCAATATTGTTCGGCATATTCGCAAAGTGGGGCGTCAATACCAATTTTCTCGTTGCTCTAGCCAGTTTTGGGCTTGGAGTAAGTTCTCTGGTAGGCATAACGGGACAGTATTCGACCTATGGCATGGTATTCGCCTATTGCCTTAATGGTGCATTTTCCGGCTCATTTGGTATACTGTTGGCGGATTCAAGGTATCTGACACCGTTGGGTAAATTTTCAAAGGAAATAGCCATTTTTGTGCTATTTTGGGAAATTGGAAGTCTAGCCGGCTATTTGAGGTCAATTATAATCTGGATCAATGACAGTTTTGCGGCATTAGAAGCGTCGAGCTTGGACCTTGACTTACAAATGCAAGACAAGGAGACACACATCGTTACGCATTACCTTCTGACAACTCCGATTGTTGTGGGTTGTCTATGGTTTTTGCACAGTGTAGCTAGTTTTTTCTTGTATCCCCGACTGACGGAGGTCATAGATAGCAGTCCAAATAACGATATCGCGTTTGGAGAGGGGGCTTGTTCGACTGCCTTCGAAAGTTGTGCCGCACCCGACGAGATCAGCACGCCTACAGTGAAGCAGACTTTAACTGTTTTCATAAAGCGTTTTCCATCGCTTTTGAAAACCACTCTGTTGCGAAGCAAACTACCTCTGTCCAAGTGTCGAAACACCACGCTTGTCATGTCGTCAGGCAATGTGGGCGGTTACAAAGATCTATTGCAGTACAACTACTTAATCCTGCTATTTATTATCTTTGTTGGCCTCACTATACAGGCTGCCATCTACGGAATGATTGTGGCTTACCTTGTTATGAAGCACAGTTACTCCATGCATTATGCGGAATTTACCATTGTGAATTTTATCCTAGTCAAAATTATTGCCTGCACAACAGTGTACCGCCACGGGAGTCGTCACAACCAAGAGCGCTATCAGATACTGATGGCACTTGGCCTATGCGCGTTCAGCTTCCTCTGGTTTAGCATCTGTTTCTTCATCGAAGATCGCTTTTCTTTAAATGTGTCAGTTTACGTTCTCGCCGCCCCGACTGTGCTCTACGCCATTAGCGAACCCTCGATTTTAATCAATTGCTATGCTCTACTGTCGAAACTGACGAAACACGACGACCTCTACTTCCGTCTATCGTTAGCCGTGTTTCCCATGTTTTCGTCGTATATAATCGGTACATTAATCGTAAACAACGCCGTACTGGCCGGAATTGTCATCTGTCCAGTAACATTTGGAGTACTTCTTGGAGAAATACTTCTACTTGCATTAAAGTTTTCCGCATTTGAGGTGGAACATGATTTTAACGAAAAAGATCAAGTTCAAACTTATATTTAGCCTGATTGGAATATAATTGCAGCTTATGATGGATGCTATTTCGCAAATATGCAACAAAAATCATTTGTGTTTTATTATTTTAATAAAACCTTCTAGTAACTTATAAAAAGATATTCTAGTAAGCTGAATATGCAAATGTTAATATTACACGTCTGAAAATGTAAATTTTTTCCAGATTCCATTTTGCATCAAATATCTCGTTCTTTCTGAAGAACACTAAAAAACTAGGCTGGCTTCTAAATGATTTCAAAGCAAGAAATGAAAAGAAGTTGTGCTTTGCGAAAGCGCTTAGCTGAGCCATCCACTATTCACAAATTGAAAGACTTCAAAGTATATCAATAAATTTTATGAGCCCATGCGTGTTTGGTTGTACCTATGCCTATGCATTTCTATTTCCGGTTTGTTGGCGCTTAACTCAATTTATTTACATTTTGCCATTTCTAATTTACTGTATAAGTATTTCATTCAGTAAGAGGTTAGGCGAAACTGTGGTCCATATTTAATCTTTTTTTAACAAATAGAGTTTTTTCTGTTTTATTTTTTCCTTAAAATGCCAATTATTGTATTAATTTGCCTCATCAATGAAAGAAATTGATTTCACTAAAAATTTTGCATAAAAAAGTCCAATATTAAGCAGTCACGCGTCAAAATTTGTCCAAAGAATTATACATTTAAATTCCTTTTCTGACTAATTTAATTATTGGCTAAATAAGAAATATACTTCTCCGAAGGTTTATTGACAAATGCTTTGAATGCGTTTTTGTATTTCATCAAAATCTGAAGAAATACCTTTGGAGTTAAACCAGGTAGCATTTATTCAAAGGAGGTTTTTCACGATGGTCAGAATGTTCCCAACTTGACGGTTACTAGACAAAAGGAATTCCGATTTACCATTTGAATAACTACACAGAGTTAAAACGAAGTATATTTGAGGCGAATTGCTCATGTAAAAACGTAAACATGATCAAAGGCATAGTGATACGCCGACACACATACAGATAATCATCGCTTTGTTAGCTCCGGGAAGAGAATGTCCCATTAAACAGCCATCAAGCACTGAAGTTCGTTTTAGCAAGTTTGTTCGGATAAACAGTCGGAAGTAGCTACGAGCTGGATAAAATTCTTGGAAGGAAGGCGTTTGGCATTTTCAGAAATGCCAATCTCATCTAAAGCTCAATAGTATTTACTTGAGTTTGTTTTTTGTTGATTTCATTCAATCATAAACTAGTGGTACTCATATAGCTTTTTATTGCATGTTTGTAAGAAAGCAAGATTGATTAATTTGATTGGTGAGAATTGATTATTTACATTGACATTTAGCAGGTGTTTGAAGGCAATTGAACGGAAAACGTGCATCAGAAAGCTTATATGTCACAATTTTTTGCATTTTTACTGTCACCTATATTCCGAATGTGCATTTCCTGATAATACTAGGGTTATTATACACATTTTGTCTGATGTTCTCGTCGGTCCTACCGGATTATCTCAATAAATAATTTTTTGAGCAGTTTGCTCACTCTGGTGAAGCAAAATGTGTTCTGGATATAAATCCTTAATATAATTATCAATTAAACCTTGAATTCATTTACTAGCACAAGCTATGTATGAACTCCTACCATCCCTTTTTATAATACCAATAAACTCCTTTGGTATCCACATTTTTTGTATTCATGTATGTTATATATTATATAAGAATTGAATAACATATATTTTTATTACAAAAAAACAGTACTTTGGAAATCAGAATATATTTTGTGGCTACAATAATAAAATCTGTAAAAACTATCAAAATATGAACGCAAAATAGTTCTACATTTTTGGGTGTGGAGAAGTGGCATATCGGTATTTATGTACTATGCATTACATGCCTAGTATCTAGTACGTTTAAACAAGTCCAAAAAGTTATGCGAAACTCAGAATAAACCAATTATATAACCATATTTACGAACCTGTTTCGGGCTCTAGGGTGACACATCAAGTGGAGCTGGTTATACACAATAAGCTCACCATCTAATTGTTCATGAAATGTGGGTAATTCGGCCAGGCCAAATGCAAGCATACGAGGTTAAAATTTTGTTCATGCTGAATTTTGGACGTCACTGGTTTTAGTTAAACTTTTTTCTTACTATTAATTAATTCAAGGTTGAGATCTTTATATAAGTACCTGACCCATTATGCACATACATTTTTCAGTATAAAATAAGTGATGCATAGTGTGGATAAGGCAATTCATCCAATAGACCGGTTTCGTCTTTATTGGCACCTTAAAACGTACTGATCAGAATTTGCATTGGATAGGGCTCGAACCTGGTAACGTTTGCACTAACAACTGTGCCACCCGGCAGAGTTCCCAATAACACCAAAACCAGGCTACTACATAAATTGAAGTTTCTAATCTCTAGAATACTTAGTTTATACGGACAGGTAAATTCACGTAATGTGTCAGGTGCTTATATCTCTTTCGCAACCTAGATTGAGGTAGTTGTTATTACCGTCCGCGCAAACAATGTTCGTTTAAATATTACTTACAAGTTACGAAATTTTAAATACATTAACAATATAAAGACTATAATTAAAATAACAGTTAAATACTGTTTTTTGCGGAGAACTAATATATATGCAAGTATGTATTAGTTGTTGCGAACCTAGTAACAAATTAGTTCAGTTGTGACCAGAAGGATAAACCAAAGGCAGCATGAACGGAAAGTATAATCTCATGCACATTCGTTTCGTGCTTACTGGCGACTCATCAGTAGGAGCCGGTATTACGCCCTTTAACCACTATATATTTGGTAGAAGAATGTGGAATAATAGGACGGTACAATCTCCTAGACGAATGTGTAAACCTGCAATAGTGAAGCTAACATCATATAAAGTCTACGACAATGCGACTTCAATGCCAACTCACACTATATAATATATATACCGAGACTGTAAAGGATACTAACACTACGGCTATTGTATCAGTAACCGATACCAACATTATAGTACCGAAAAGGTGTATGGTACTAACACTATGGTTGCCTAGTCGGTACATGGTACCAACATGATGGATATCAATTTATGCTAATGTTCACCGAAATTGAGAATTACAACAATTTCTGAACACCTGTTACTCCAGTAAATCCATACACTCTGGCCTTGATCGATATCAGTTATCACATTTCGCGGTAAGCATGACATCATTCAATTCAATATATAACAGTTAAATACTGTTTGTTGCGGAGAACTAATATATATGCAAGTATGTATTAGTTGTTGCGAACCTAGTAACAAATTAGTTCAGTTGTGACCAGAAGGATAAACCAAAGGCAGCATGAACGGAAAGTATAACCTCATGCACATCCGTTTCGTGCTTACTGGCGACTCATCAGTAGGAGCCGGTATTACGCCCTTTAACCACTATATATTTGGTAGAAGAATGTGGAATAATAGGACGGTACAATCTTCTAGACGAATGTGTAAACCTATAGTAGTGAATATAACATCCTTTAAAATCTCGAAAATGCGACTTCCACACAGGCTCTCTTTATATAATATATATACTGAGTCTGTAAAGGATAGTAAAACTATATCTATTGTATCAGTAACTGGAACCAACATTATATTACCGAAAAGATACATGGTTCTAACACTATGGTTATTGAGTCGGAACATGGTACCAACATGATGCATATCAATTTATGCTATTGTTCACCGAAATTGAGAATTACAACTATTTCTGAATACCTGGTACTCCAGTAAATCCATACACTCTGGCATTGATCGATATCGGTTATCAAATTTAGCGATAAGCATGACATCATGATGTGATAACTGATATCGCTCAAGGCCAGAGTGTATGGATTTACTAGAGTAACAGGTGTTGAGAAATAGTTGTAATTCTCAATTTCGGTGAACAATAGCATAAATTGATATTCATCATGTTGGTACCATGTACCGACTCGGCAACCATAGTGTTAGTATCATGTACCTTTTCGGTACTATAATGTTGGTATCGGTTACTAATACAATAGCCATAGTGTTAGTATCCTTTACAGACTCGTTATATATATCCTTCTGATCGCAACTGAACTATTTTTTTTTAGAAGGTTCGCAACACCTAATACATGTATTATTAATGTAGTTATAAACCGTGTCGATTTGTGTGTAAAAAGCGACACCTTTGAAAACCATTTTAGTGGGTAGTGTTGGCATAAAAATTGATGTGTTCAGTTTTTAGCCAATTGATACGAAGTAGATAATTAATAGTTATAACAATGACATTGAAGAAAAAACCCCTAGGTGCGTCTACTTTGAGCCGAAGTGTATATATGACTTATGAGTATATGGAAGCAGAAATAAACCATGTGTAAATGCCACAATATAGAAAAAAATGGATGTTGTTCTCACCATATCGTATCATTACCATCGACAACCCACTCAGATGGGCGAAAATCTGTAAGCATTTCGTGGCACACAGAGGAAGGTGAGCCAGCCTGTATGTCCCCATTTACTACTTTACAATCAAACCTGTTCAAGATTTAGATGCTCATTTGTGCTTATTTGTACGTATGTGTGTGCAAATATAAATGTATATATGTATGTATATATGTATGTATGTATGTATGTATGTATGTATATATGTATGTATGTATGTATGTATGTATGTATGTATGTATGTATGTATGTATGTATGTATGTATGTATGTATGTATGTATGTATAAAGGTATGTATACAGGTATGTTTAGGTATGTATGTATGTATGTATGTATGTATGTATGTATGTATGTATGTATGTATGTATGTATGTATGTATGTATGTATGTATGTGTATATATATGTATGTGTGTGTGTATGTATGTATGTATGTATGTATGTATGTATGTATGTATGTATGTATGTATGTATGTATGTATGTATGTATGTATGTATGAATGTATGTATGTACGTATGTATGTATGTACGTACGTACGTACTTTGTATGTATGTATGTATGTATTTATGTATGTATGTATGTGTGTATGCATGTATGTATGTAGTGTGTGTATGTATGTGTATATATATGTGTATGTATGTATGGAAGTAAGTATGTCTGTATGTGTTTGTATGCATGCATGTATGTAAGTTTGTATGTGTGTTTGTATGAATGCATGTATGTATGTATGTATGTATGTATGTATGTATGTATGTATGTATGCATGTATGTGTGCATGTATGTATGTATGTATGTATGTATGTATGTATGTATGTATGTATGTATGTATGTATGTATGTATGTATGTCTGTATGTATGTATGTATGTATGTATGTATGTATGTATGTATGTATGTATGTATGTATGTATGTATGTATGTATGTATGTATGTATGTATGTATGTATGTATGCATGTATGCATGTACGTATGTAGTGTGTGTATGTATGTATATATATGTGTATGTATGTATGCATGTATGTATGTATGTATGTATGTATGTATGTATGTATGTATGTATGTATGTATGTATGTATGTATGTATGTATGTATGTATGTATGTATGTATGTATGTATGTATGTATGTATGTATGTATGTATGTATGTATGTATGTATGTATGTATGTATGTATGTATGTATGTATGTATGTATGTATGTATGTATGTATGTATGTATGTCTGTATGTATGTATTTGTATATGTATGTCTGTAAGTATTTATGTATGTATGTATGTAGGTATGTATGTATGTATGTTTGTATGTATATATGTATGTATGCATGTATGTACGTATGTATGAATGTATGTATGTATGTATTTATGCATGTAAGTATGTATGGATGGATGTATGCATATATGTATGTATGCATGCATGTTTTTATGTATGTATGTTTGTATGTATGTATGTATGTAAGTATGGGTGTATTTATGCATTTATATATTTATTTACGTTGTATTTATGTATGTACTTAGTTCATGATTTTATGCGTAGAGATTTTGTGATGAAATTTAAAAAATTAACATAACTATTTAACGAAAGAGTAAGCGATATAGGGTAAGAAGAGAAAAGCTCTTTAATAAGCGTTTAAATCACAAAGAGTTTTAAAAGTAAACTAAAAGTTAAAAGGTGAAATTTAGAAGGAATATATTCTCGATAATTGATTAATCATTAATTATATTATAAGCGAACTAATAAGCTAATTATAATCTGATGTTGTTAATTTTTTATTTGGGCTAGCTTCATATTCTGATTCACGCAATCGTGTTTTCCTACGAATAGCTAATGCTGTATTTTAAATTGAGCCTAACTATATTTCAACAGACTTTCCATTCAAAATATCATATCGAGATTTAATTGTGATAGATTATCTAATTATTATCGTCATCCTTTTACGACTACATATTGGTATGCGTCTGAACTAATCCTCGTTAATAGTTGTTCCGGTCTCTAATGAATGACGGACAAGGTCAGATTTAATAGCATTCTCTTACCTACATGTAGTTCTATGTACTCTTCTTCTTACCTTGAGACTAAAATCATTGCATGGGATTTCATACACTCCAGATTTGTCTAAGGGTTAAATATTTTCTTTTTGTTTAGGGATTCAAATGGCCAGGTACTAAATAGATTGCTTGTATAGAGCAATTAAGTAACGTTTGCTTAAGATAAAAAATTCAAATCCTGACAAAATAATAAAATAATTATACGGATTACGGGAAGAAATCTAACATGGTGATTGTTATGCGTGTGCTGCTATTCAGAAAATCAGTTTTTGTAGAAATTTAAATGACAAAGTGCATCAAAAAGTTTCAGAGAACGTCAAGAAATACGCCAGATAATATGAGTAAGGATATAAAGCAATAAATTAATCAACTCATATAATTAAGTTAAAAAAAATATTAAGAATGTGATAGCCAAATTAAGAAAGGTAAATATTATTTAAATAATTGCACAACATAAAATTTATCATCCATTACTATTTTTAGCCACCACCAAACTAAGCCTTTGGGCTGAGGCCTTCTCGCTGGTCCTATAAAATGCACGAAAATTAGTCCGTTTTACCAAACAGCAGATAAATTATTTGTGTCGTCGTCAGAATTAGATTTTGCCTCAGTCGTCTAGTCTAAATCCAATTTCTGTTGTGCCAATCAAGTTATTCAATTCGTTACTGCAATCAAATGTTAATTGTGACTCCTTCAAGTTAAATGTCAGACATAATTATAAAATTTCAATTGAGTTTCATGTAACCAGCAGGGTAACCGAATAATGGTGTAATAGTTAATGCAATATTGCCCATGCATTTAATTTTTTATTGCAACGAACTTTCGCGCAAACTTAACGCTTAGTTCTACCAGTTACAACTTCTTTGGTATTACGCAACTAGGTTGGCTGATCTACCTGCTCGTTTCAAACATTCTGCACAAAAAAATCTAAATGTGTAAAAGAAAAAAGCTTTTAAAATTAATTTTCAGACAATTAAAAATTCATTTTCTCTATTTAAGATATACTAAGTGCGAAACATTGTTTTAAATAAAAGATACTTGTATTGACATCTTGGACTTTTCGTTCTGATGCTGACATTCACACCAGATTCCTCAGGTATATATGTTTGTCGTTTACTCATTTTGTATTAGCTGACCGCCAAACATTCGCATTTCTTTGACTTTTGAACTTGTGAGGCTAAACATAA
Source organism: Eudiplozoon nipponicum (assembly GCA_029291075.1). Taxonomy (NCBI): domain Eukaryota; kingdom Metazoa; phylum Platyhelminthes; class Monogenea; order Mazocraeidea; family Diplozoidae; genus Eudiplozoon; species Eudiplozoon nipponicum. Next base: position 28,451 of record JAQBSW010005650.1, read on the forward strand.
AATCAATCCAGGTGATTTTGCTTAAGTTTTTTAATCTAAAAATGAGATGGATCTCCATTTGTTTGTAGGTGAAAGTTCTGTCAACTCTGGTTTCTGGATTCGTGACGCCGTCAACATTCACGTGCGGTCTCTCGAGATATAATCCGTCTCATATATGTCAGGTCCCAGCTAAAACGAAGACACAATCAATGCGTATTTGGAAATGATGATCAATCCGATATTTGTGAAAATGACAGGGCAAAGCGAAAACCCACGATTGCAATTCGTGACATGCATCACTACGACGCCAGCACTCAGCAATCTTTCGAAAATATCTATATTCCTTATTTAAAAAAAAATAGAACCCAATTTCTTAGCCCACACAAGTGACCCGAACGTAGATCACAGTCCGAAATCGAATCTTCTCGATTCTTCAGCAACCGACGGGTGTACGCACACTCCATTAGGTTTCAATCAGGAAAGAGATCTCTCTGCCCATATTTGCAAAAGAACCGACTTCATGGTGCCAAGATTTGGTTCATTCTAGATTTAGTGAACCTGGTGGTTTGCGCACCCACTTCCCTGACGTAAATATCACGGCAATTATAATATTTCGCTTACTAGGCTTGGAAAATTATGAATTAGCCTATAACGATAATTTATGGTTTTCATTATTAGCACCACCAGTAAATAGGGTTTTATTCAGACAAATTTTAAGACGCATAGAGAGTAGGCTTTCTTAAAATTATCTTTCATTTGAACCGCAGTTTAATCGCGCCAATTTTACCTTGGTTTGATTATTTAACTGTGCATACTTAGTCTCCTCATTAGCTTGTATGGAGGTGGTGAAATTGAAAATTTTGCATGCTTATTTCAATATTGTAAACAAATGCCTACCAGCATACAATTTTAAGTTCACAATCTGCATTTTTAAGAGAATTTTGTTTCTTACGGCTGACTCACGACATCAAAGTGACTTGACACAGTTCCCACTTGTAATTGGATAAAACTTTGCGATTCTAAAAGGTTTCAGCACGTATCTCATTAAACGAGGCTTAAGGAATCATCTAACATGTTCTATGCTTCCATAACGAGTTGAATGACGACGTTGTATTCGGAGTAACTCACAAACAGCGAGTAAACCCACGATTTGCGGTCGTGGGTTGTCGCTTTGCATCATCAATTTCGCGAAAGTCAATTGATCCTCATTTTCATGCACGCATTGATTTCGTCTTCGTTGTGGCTGTGTGCTCATTCAACCTCCGAAGGCTTCGCCATCGCTCCTACTCACCAATGGAAATAAGATATTTCGTTGACTGGCGCAGATTTGATATGGTGTTGTCCATATCATCAGCTGACCTCTAATCCCACCCACGCAGTAGAATGCACACAATAGCTGATAAAATCAGATGTGGTCACTGACAGCTACCTGTGCTATTGTGAGCATTGTTCTGTGTGTTTTTGTAATTGGAGTCCTGCAGATGATTTGAGAAACACCATATCGCAACGTTGCAATTCAATGAAGATTAGATGGGACCTCATTTCCAGTGATTTGTATGATCGATGTTGAAGCCGTTAGAGGTCGAATCAGCTACCAGCCCCATCGAAAGCGAAATCAACATGTACCTGGAAATGAGACTCAACGGAATCTTTGCGAAAGTGATAGTACAAAGAAGAAGTCCCCGATCGCAAATCGTGACATAGATTACTGTGACGATTGCACTCCAAAATCCCTCCAATAATGATTGATTCAAGTCATATTTATTGCTTAAATCTGAGATTAAGCTCTAGGGCAATAAAGAAACGGAAAGATCCCATTTAATAAACACTACGATCGCAAAAATGAACGGAACACTCCAGAATTAAACGGAAAAATGCCAGAAATGATCAGAAAGATCTTATAAATAAACGGACGAATCCCAGAAATAAACGGAAACATTTATATCTGAAATGCAAAAATCTGTGATATAATTCTAAACATATTCCTTCTTGAATGTGTTTATCGTGCAATTATATTGAAAAAAGCAAGAAATTATCTCGTTAAATCTTCTTTAATTTATGTACTGTAATTAGGTGAGCTGAATTGCATTAAATTCATATTGGAAAAAAAATTAAATAATGCAAAATTTCATTATCAATTTTTAACCAATGTTTGGGATTAATTCTCAAAAAAGTACATTAATTCATTCTTTTGTTATCGTGGATATACAAGTTTATTTTCACGCATTTGCCATCGGCATAAGAGGTTTCCTGATAATCAGTCGCTGCCCAAAAATTATGTATTTATTGGTAGAAGAATTATGAGTACTGAAACATTTCAGCTTCAGTAATCTTGAATCTTATTACCTCTTCGGCTATTTAATGTTAGAAACATATATGATTGTAGAAGGAGCCAACAATCAAGAGTTATTCATAAAGTTTATTGAATCGTGCTAGGGCAAAGGAATTTTTCACAATAACACTTTGGTTGTAATGGATGAAGTGCGTTTCCACCAATGCCAAGATTTAGAACATACTTACTCCCCGGATCTCAATCCGGTTGAGAATGTATTTCGTCTCATCAAATCGAAACTACGTTCAATGAGGCCAAGAGAAAATACAAAATGTGAGATGAAGACTAATTTTGAAGATGAAAGATGGTTTTAATTACGGACCTGGGTTAATTGAAATTACCTGATCTTCGTTTTGACTAACGCAGCTTTCATTGTTCCAGTAGTTTTCTTTTCATAAAATATTTCAGCCTAGTTTACCGTGGGCCTTCATCAGTGGCATTTTTCTTCACAAGTTTAACAAACGAAACAAATGAAGCAAGCGTGTCTTTCGGACTTTTAGTTTTATCACTCCTGGCATGTTATTATGACGAATGTTTTTGAATTATGGGTCTCCCCCCCTGAAAGTGGGGGCCATCTCAGTTACGTCATTTACATTGAGTGTGTAAAACGAATAGTTAACGCATGCAATTGATAAATTATTATTTAACCACTCTGGTCTAAATTAGTTAGATGAAAACAACAGTTATGAAAATGCACTCACACACATGTGACACGCGAATATCTAATGAAAGGTCAGTCTGAAGTATAAATATAAATATTATGGCTAGAGGAAATAACGCTCTTGCTTCATTTGTTTCGTTTGTTAAAATTGTGAAGCAAAATGCAAGTGATGAAGGCCTATGGTAAGTTCGGCCGAAATATTTTATCAAAAGAAAACTAATGGACCAATAAAAGCTGCGTAAGTCAAAACGCAGATCAGGTAATTTTTATTTGGAAGATGTTGGGAAAAATTTGGATAGACTAGACGAATACTTCAGAAACTTTGTCGAATATAAAATTCCATTAGCATTTAAATTATTTCCGTTTTTTCTGTATAATTATATTTGATCGTTAATAACGAGCATTACACATTATTAGATTGATCATGGAAATACGCGTTTTGTCAATATTACCATTTTGAAGTACGAATCTACCATAAATACACAATTACTTATATAATTTTACAAAAAATAGGATGCGACTTCTAGCTAGACATAAAGCTTTCTAGTTAACAGATATGCAAATATTGCCATTTAGCTCACTTTAACAAATAAAAGAAGATTTAACGAGATAATTTCATGTTTTTTCATTAAACTTCCATGATACACCCAATGGACAAGGAATATGTTTAGAATTATATCACAGATTTTTGCATTTCAGATATAAATATTTCCGAATATTTTTGGGATTCCTCCATTTATTTATGGGATATGTCCGTTCATTTCTGGGATTTTTCGGTTGATTTCTGGGAGCTTTCCGTTCATTTTTGGGATCGTTCTGTTTATTGATTGAATCGTTCCGTATGTTTCTGGTATACTCTGTAAGACTTCGTTTAGCGGAAGATCTTAAACAATAACTGCCAGCAGCTCCAGAACATTTTTGTTATATGAATAAAAAGAACAAATATTTTCCAAGCGTTGTTACTGCAAGGCGGCCAAAATAGAAATATATATGACGCTTTCGTCATTAACAACAAGCAACTTCATCGCTAAACACAACATTTTTTTGCGTATGTTTCATGTCAGAATTTATGTGTCAAACATGTTGATGACTAACGCCGCTAGCTTTGGTACAAATCGTCGACAATGAACCGTCGAGATTTCGCTGGATCCAAAAATATTATATCGTTGCATAACTGCCACTGTTCAGTTCGCAGGACGCTACGATTGACAAATTTCATTTAATCTCGACAATAATTAAATATACTTTTATACTTGGTGTAAATGATGAAAGTATATTCCTGTGAGGAACGTATGATAAAATCCTCACACAGATAAATACAGACATATATATATATATATATATATATATATATATATATATATATATATATATATATATATATATATATATTATGAAGAAGGGAGAGCGAATTGAAGTTTCTTTAAAGAATTATTAGAATGTCTGTCTTGTGTTTGCAAACTCCAACGGCATTCATATAATTTCATATTAAGGAAATTCAAGATAAAGCGCAGCATTAATTTTTACATAAATTTTTTACATGGGAGTTTTGTAGTATACATTTTCTAAGGCAAACTTAGTGCATATCTTATAATTTACATCATCTCTCAAAAGCTTAATTTGATTAAGTAGAGTTTGCTGACCCGGTTTAGCATCGTAATGAAGAAACTTAGAGTGCTAACAATCGTCCACCAGGCATTGCCTTTATCAGCGACCGAAATCGAAATTTTAGTTATAATATAATTTTACTACGTAGAAATTTATAATGACACGGATTCTCACTAACATTTTCAAAAAGTTCAATGATTTTTCTACCAGTATCGCACACTGGAGAAAGATATACATCGAATAATTAGAAAAACTGCAATAAACCCTATAACCAGAGATCTAAAATCCTCCGGCAATAACTGTGTTAATATATTTACATCGGAATAAGTTTGTGAAATTCATTACCGATTAATGCAGTCTTATGCGTATTTAACTAACCAGAGAACTGCCTGTCACGTGCATCTTATCAGATAGCATATCCCGATAAATATTCTAGAGAATTTTTGTCACCGTGGATTCCCGAGGTAATTTCAACATAGGCCAAATGACCGTCAAGTATCTGACTACGCTTTATAGGAACCAAAGTTATATCGGCCGTCCAAATTACGTAAGACGAATATCTGACTTCTGAGTCGATTTCATCATGAAAAGTTGCTTTAATTTACTTGTACGGATAATGAAGATTAAAGACGATTCTCTACATAGCTTTTAATAATTTATCAATGCACTAGTGCTCCCCTGGGGAGAGGTACAGTTATCTTATCTCCTGTGGAAAAAGGTACGAGAAACGATTACCACATCCTCTCTGCTTGTTAAATGGCATTTTAACTGGACGACATAATTTATCGGACCACTGCCCTAAGGTAATCTTGGTAAGACGTAATTCGTATAGTTATTTTTGAATGCTTTTGAGCGAGCACTTACTTAATGTTTTGGCCTAGATTAATTAATATAATTAACCGACAGTTCCAAATGCAGTCGCGCGCAATATGCATTAAAAACCTTAAAATCAGCACCGGTTAGGTATTATAATTTATTGTAATACTCGTAAATGCGTTGTCAAGCCTTAAGGACAGCCTTCTAGAACATTAGATCTTGATGGCTTTCTTAGAAGTTAATTTCTTAAGTTTTCTTTAACACCATTATTTGTCGTCAAATAGCTGCTCCTCTCTATACACTGAATGACTCCCATGCATCGTCTCCTGGACAGCTAGCAGGTTGACTGTGTAACATTGTGTCAAGTCGTCTACTCATTCAGTTTAGCAACGGCAACCAGCTGATTTAGACACTGTTGCTCCCTCTGGAATGCCTCCATTGATGACATAAGCGTTTGTATGAAAATGAAGAAAGAAACGGAATCATTTGCAAATTGATGACAGCAAATATCATGCTGTGTTGTATGCCATAACACAATTATAAATTTGAAGCTATTTTTTGTGGTTTGACTCCAAACCTTTAAGCGGCCATTACTAAAAACTCGGGTTTCACACACGCGTTGGAGATGTTCGCATTAAATACAACTGAAGCTTATATAATGATTGAAACCTTGATAACAGTAATTTTTATCAAAGCTCACTCAAGTAATTTTAGTTTATTTGTATAAATGTTTATTTCAATACAACTTAACCATGTCGTGTGATAACTGTTCAATAATGACAGATTTGGAATAGTTATTTTGAACTCTGTTAAAATGGATGCTATATGAACTCCACATAATAGAAAAAGACTAACCAAGATACTGTAGTTAGTATATAACCGAAAATCGTGTTTATTGTGCGGTTGGGTGGCTCAGTGATTAGAAAACCAGATTCCGAAGCAGACGTGCCCAAATACGAGCCATGCTCGCGGAAAATACTGGCCAGTACATGATGAGTTTTCAACAAGGACTGAAACCGGTCTATTGGGTGAATTTTCTTTTCTATGCTACACAATTCTAAATTAAAACAGAAAAATGTATGTAATAAATGAGTCAGGTGTTTTAAACAGGATCGTAACCTTGATTATAGCAACTGAATTAAGCGTTATGCTGTCATAGGAAGTGGGCTTTTAGCGTCTGTCGTGGATTTGATATGTGCTATTTTCCGATTTCAAGCTCGAATTGCTCCTTTTCATCATTTTATACTGGGCATGAAATAAGCTGAAAAAAATCCAGAATTACAGGAAAATTGTAATTGGTCGCAGGGTAAATTGACAATTACGTGAAGAATAAATAACCTACACCAATGCACTTATTTTGTAAACTAGCGATTTTTGCACGCAAATTCGAGGCTCACAATTAGGAATTCATATCAAAATTCTGTAGCACGCAACACGGATGAATGATCCCCATGTAGATAAACAGAATAACTGCCCGAATAATCAGAACAACTCGAGCAAGGCGATTGTTAGATAAAATTTTCTTTTTTTTTATTTCAATCACATTGCGTCTAACCTATTTTATCATATTTTTTAAATTTCATGATCTTAAGAGAATGACAGAAAACGTACAAGCGTGAATCAAATGAGGCCAAAGAAATAATTTTATTGCGTTTTTATTAATCGATAGTTGATCCTCGAAATCATACATGTTACGTGTCTGACTGAACTGTCATCAGTAAAATTATCCTGCATTAGTAAACTAATTTTTTCAGCTTATCCATTTAAACCGACAAAGAAAATTATGTTTCAAATATCAATTATTTTGTTAAGAAAATTTCCTGGGCTAGGCAAATACGCTTACCTCAATTTTTCCTTGTCTGTCTCATAAAATGGCATTATAATCGCCGTTAGTAAGTACTTGTACTTAAATAGATTATTGCCGCTATTTAGAGGAAAACCATATAAATGATGGAAATCGTGTCACACATGAATATATGCAAAGTTATTGAAACCCGAGGTATGGTATTCCTTTGCGAAATTTAGCTTTTTATGAGGACTATACATTAAATGAAGCCGATATTTTAATTAGATAAAGTATATGTCCGACTACCAGAGGACTGAACGAAATCATAATTGTCCATAAAAGAACGTGCATATTGCGATTAAATAAGATCACTTTAGTAACTCCATATTGTGCGAATTGGTACAACATTTAATTGGTGTTCATTTAAAGGAGTAGAAGAACTGGTGAACTTGTACATTATTTCAATTCCAGGTGGGTTAGGGATGGCAAACTTGACTAAATTAACTGTCACTAACGCCCGAGCAACCAATGTTCGTTTAATTATATCTATGTGTATTTCAATATCACTTCAACATGTAAAGTGGTGTCTGTTCTATAATGAAAGATTAGAGATGGTTAGTTTGAACTTTAGGGCTAAAGGATTGACATATAGGCTCCACCTAGAGGAAAGGCTAACCAAGAAACATTAGTTAGTATATAACTAAATATCATGTGTAGTGTGCGGCAGAGTGGCTTAGTGGCTAGTGCACCAGATTCCAAAGCAGATGGGCTAAAGTTTATGTCCAGTCCGTGACAAATTGTGGACAGTACGTTGTGAGTTCCCAATAAGGACGAAACCGGTCTACTGGATGATGAGCCTTGTCTACACTATACAATTCTTATTATATACTGGCAAATGGATATACATGGGTTTATATCAAGATCGCAACCTTGATTGAAATAATTTTTATCACCGCCCGCACAACCTATATTCGTATAAGATTATAAAGCTTTTCAAATGTTATACATTAAAATATAATTTGTCAATAAATCGACTCAGTTTCCATCCTAAGTTATGCAATATTATGAGATGTATTATGATTCCGAATTCGTGAGGATATAAATTAGTTTTATTAGGTTACTTAGTTTAAGCCGTGTATTTACAATTTGCTTAGATTTTACAAATGTTAGCAAAATTTAACAGTAAAATATTATTTAGTTGTTATGATTAATAAAATAATTTATTATTTGTCTTCATCTTGTTTTTTGTTTTTTTATTATTATTATTTAATAATATTAATATAGTTATTGTTTTTAATATAATTATAATATTTATATTGTTATTTGTAATTAAATAATTGTTTAATAAGAAAGATTCAGTTTGGCATAATCAATTTCAGAAGCGTTTTACTGTCGTTCCGTGTTTAAATTGGCCTGTCGGAAGATTGATTTTAGAGAATTTTACATTTTGTCAGTTTTCAGCAGAAAACCGAAGTTAATAGCAAATATAATCCGAAGACAAACATGCCGAAAAATGCATAATTTAGCAATTCTTCACAAATTTTTTCGTAGTCTGTTAGTATAATACTAGTAACAACAAGATTTAGTAGATAAAAATGCAGTAAATAACACTTAGCGAGCCAAAACATAAGCCTAAATAGAGTCGTAATGTCGAAGAAACGATAAAAATAGTAGATAAGCACTTGGAAACGTAAGAGTGAGCGGTTTGCCTTCATTTCAACATGACATTGTTTATATAACTCAATACAAAGGATAATAACGTAAAATTATTATTTTTATTTTCTCAGCCATGACACATTAAACAATATATTCCAAAGTAAGCAAAATAAGATTCAAATAGAAATTCGACAACTTTGAAATATTTTTATTAAGCTGGATCTATTAACATTATACAACTCTTTCGCTAATTCTAACAAGAATTCATAAATCTGAACTTTGTGTCTCTAAAATTTAAGCAGAAATTTTATGTAGTATTATAGATTTTATAAATGATTTCTAATTTTTGATTTCTTTCAATTTTCGGCTTTTATAAATTAAATTTTAATTAAAAAACTGACTATCTTCATTTCTGTAATACACTAGTTACGTTGTTTGCTTTTGTTTGTATAGTTTTGGTTAAGTGAAATAATTTCTCGAAAAATCTTGACCGAAATAATCGATTCAAAGTCCTAACCTTATTTCTATATGTATTTAATAATATTCCTTTTGATTCTTCTTTAAAATACACAGCGCAAATCTTATTTATCAAGTTTGCAACCAGCATATTTTGTAGAATGTTAACTCTATTTTCTCTTTTCAATTATTTCGTCTCGCTTGAATTGATTTATATAGCGCATTTTTGTTCGCTAACCTTTTCTCCTCAAGTCGCAACTTGCGCAGTAGGTTATGCATGGCATATACACTTTGCGCTAACTTTGCTCTTGTGCGTTATAATACTGAATATAGCTAAATACAGTTTGATATTGTCCATTGCATCTGTGTATGAAAAAAATTGTTTCTATATAAATCAATTAAGACTCTATATTTAGTATATTGTAAATTAATACCACACGAAACACGGCCGATTACTAATACGTATACTTTGCGGGCTCCTATTTGATTAAATGAGTAGAGCTCAGATTTTGATTTTTATTTCTAGTTATTAACAGCAGTCGTAAGACTTATGGATGTAAACCAATGGGCACATATGACACGCACCTATCCAAAGAAAGAGCAAATGTCGAGCTTTTTTAACAATTTCATTTTTTTGCACCATGCGATAACGTGTGAACGGAAGATGGCGACTGGCAAGAATCACCAAAATATCTCACAACAAACAAAACGACTGGAATTCAGCCTTTGTTGGTCAAAATGCAGAAGAGGTAATTTTAATAAAACCAGTTCCGAAATTTTTCCTTACTTTTAAGTCATCAGACTTGTTGGGTGGATTACGTGTTGACTTTTGAATTTATTTGTGTACGTGGCTGTGTAAAAGTAGGGGTTTTATTCACTAAAACATAGTATTACTCAAAAACTGGCTTATCTTCACTGTTGCGTCTGGTTTTAACCAGATTTCCGCTTTTCATTCAAGCGAATATACAAAGTATTTTCCTTCCTATATTGGTTTGTCCAATGTGTTATAATTTATGCTACATTGTCCTGGTAAATACGCAGGATGTGCAGAATGTATAATTAAACGCTCTTCAAGTTGTTCAGTTCAAACGTTGCTGAAAGCATTGCGTCTATTTCCGTGGTAAATCATTTCAAAAGGACATTTAGATCATTGCAAGAAACAAAAATTGGCCAAAATCGTATGAGTTGCCAATCGTACAAAGGTTTAATTGTCGTTATGCCGCATGAAACCGTTGTTCACGTTGAGCTGACGAATGGGCTAATGGATTATCCTTTCAGAGTCAAACAAAATGTAAAGTATAAAAAGGATATTTTCGCAGATAGAGAGAGAGAGATACACACACTACCTTGTATAGTTGAGTCTGAAGACAGATCGGAAAAGTTATAACATAGTTGACAAACGAAACTAAATAGAACATAACCCGAAAAACTTTAGGAAATAGAGAAATATCAAGAAATCACATCCTCAAAAATCTTATCCGATGTGGCATAAGATTTCAATAATAAACGCACCAAAACCTAATCACAAAAATAGTTTTAAACCAAAGGCGATAGTTTTTACAAATTGACATGGACAAATAAACTAAGATCAATGTTTATCCGAGAGTTCGAAAACATGATTACAGAATTTTGTCACCACACAAGCAACAAAAGTTTTTTTGTTGGTTAAAGACTCTTCTAAGTTAACAGACATTACAGTGATATCAAATACACGGTTCAACATGAATTAATTATGTTATAACGATAAAAATATCGACTTTATGTCGTGAAATTATTATCATTATTATTATTGTTGAAATTTAACGTTTTGCAGAAATTAAATTACCGCTATGTTTTATAAGTTGCCGAAAGTTCAGCTGGGTAGCTATGGGACACTGCACTGCACAAGAAACAGCTGAAATATGCATGCAACATCTTTAGTGGTCTATCATATTATGAATAATTAAGAAGTTCACGTTTTAAATAATAAATTTAAATGCAATTTGAATTGAGAATTAAATCATGAGTGGAAGTATACATTTATTATAAAGCAGGTATGTACAACACAGTTAAAAATGGAAATTTCTATTTATCCAGAACTCATCTCGACTACAAAATCTGATACCTTATATGATCACTTTTTAAAAATAAAGTGGGATGACGTTGGATTAAACAGACAAAATACACTACAAACGGGAAGTAGGAAATGCACATGGTGACTACATATACATAGACACAATCCCTAGTTCATAGCTAAAATATTTACAATCTTCTTTTGTTTATTTAGCAGAGAGGATTAGAATGTTAAAATAGCAAACTGAGAACAGCCAATGGTACCTTGTTTTCGAACAGAAATCCCTAATTTCAGGTGTGATTTTATAAAAGTATTTATCTCTTGGAATCTAGATCCCTTACACGTTCCTGCACGTAATTAAAATGTTCCTTATTTCGCTTCCTTAGTAACCGTATAAATCTGCCTACACGGAATGAGCAACTACGTCATTTTAAAAGCCAAAAAGTGTTGTAATCTTCAATTGCAAAGAAGTTATCCAACATTCTAAATTGTAGTCGTTTTGTAGGTAAAAAGCACATCAATTGTATATTTGGTACACGAAAAATCATTGTTTTTTAATTATTTGAGTAAATATTTTACTATTCCAATATTTTAAAATATACTGACATGTATTATAATGTGGTTGGATAAGGTTACACTAGTCGTTTTGTCGTCGTTTGCGGTTTAGATAAATAAATTCGTTTTGAGCACATGCATTGCTTGACATTAAAATTCATCAGAACATATTTTCTTTATGCTGTCGGATAAATTGCGTCTGAAATTACTCTTTTGCGAAATTGGCACAGCGATGTGTTAATGGGTGTACTGTTCTGGCCAAGTCTGTTTCCAGTATATTTTCCTGGTTTGCCTGCAATCTTCCTGTCTCAATAGCAGTACGACAAGAAAGAACAGTATGTTAGACTGAGGATTTTTACATTCGCAAGTAAACAGAATGTGATGTTTCACGTTGTTATTATCTTTCACCATGCCATATGCTTCAAAATCTTCATTTATGGTTATGAAGGTTTCAGCGAACTCCTTCAGATATGTATGGTAGCATACTTGAATAAGTTGTTCTAATTTTTATATTTCAGATAGAACATGTTGACATCGGCTATTAGACGTCCTAACGGACTGCCCATTGCCACTCGATTGACTCACGTGAACTATTGACCATTAAAGGCGATTTGAACAGCTGTAGTGCACATAATAATGGAAATTTTTAGATAACATTTAGGTATGGGGAATGGTGGTTGGTTATTATCGATGATCGTGTGAAAATTGATTGTGTCAGCAAAGCAGATTGTGTAAATTTTTTACATCGCAATTAAAGTTTTTGACGTTGTACAGGAGTTATACCACACACACACACACACATATATATATATATATATATATATATATATATACAAGGTATAAGTATCGAGAATTAAATTGCTTGACATATTAAGCGATATTTGTTGTTGAATTGTATTAATTTCTCTTGCCAGTTTTTTTCTGTGGCGGGTTGATCATTGACATGGTGAATCTTGCTCGCTCCAATTACGCTGTGTACTTTCGCCATACGGTACATTCTGACCGCAATGCGTTAACGTTTCAATTTGTAGAAAATATTTTATAAGTATTTTACATTTATTTTGGGGAACACTTTGCCAATTACTAAAGTTATATTGCTTTCTTACACAATGACAGCATTTAGATCATATGTAACATTTCGGCATAGACTAGACATTGCCTCAGTTTGTAAGGGAAATTCAAACAGTTGACCGATTTTGTCCGCAGACGGGACACGAACCGGTTAAATTTGATTCGATAACTGAGGCTATAGTTATTGCGCTACTGGCCACGACTTAAAGGGTTTCCAATAAAGACAAAATGCGTCCACATTTTTTAATTTATACTAAAAAACCAAATAAAATGAAAATCCCATCCTTAAACAACAATGAAGTTTCTCTTCTCCGAGATGCATATTTTGTGTTGTATAATGACTGGTAATAAGACATTAAAAATTGGTTTCAAATAAAGTTTTTATGTGAGTCATGCACCACGCGTAGCCCTGTGGATGATCTCAGTCACCGACGAATGTTGCTGATTTGATTCCGTTCACATGATCTGGCATTGCTAAGTGCAGTGGTGGCCATGCCTCTCTCTCTTTATATATATATATATATATATATATATATATATATATATATGCTTAGTTCGCATTTGGGAAATTACATAAATTGATATCTTTGAAACATTTAATTTCCATAGCTTAGTTTGTGTGTAATAATGCAATATCATTTATTGTGATGCATCGACAATGAATATCACGAATTGTGTGTCGGCAAATAACATATCGCTCAAAATATATCTGTCAAAGATATTAAACTATTTCTACATGATCTAGTCTTGATTATTTTTATCAAAGTGATGTTCGGCTTTGCAGTATTATTTGTCAATTTCTGCATGACGTGCATTCCTCACGAGATCACGCGATATCTTGTTGTATTAATATCACTCAATAAATCACACAATAACAAGAATATAAATTTGTATGATCAGTTTCCTTATCAGATTGTTTCATGCAAAATTTTTCGAATGCAGATAGATGAAACAAAAGGAGAAACAAATATCAATATTTCCATATCAATGAATTATGCTTCGGTAAGTTTTGTCTTCCCTTATTTTAATGAACGCAGTTGAACCCCGCGAGGGACAAGACTTTGTGTCTGGATATATTGCTTGGATGCATAACAAATATTAAGTATTGTTTATGAATGAAAATTGAACGTTAATCTTTTAATTGCAAACATTTACCCACTGTTCGGTTTATTCCAATGATTTTCACGGACTCCAGGCAGCGTGAAGATTCTGATGCGCTATAAACAAAAAAGAAATGTATTTACACGGCCTCTGGCAACGGAATCTCAGCAACTGTTCGTCACGTGACTTAATTGCGATCGAAACTAGGAGAACAGCGAAGTAATGCACATGTGTTTGGATACACAAACCAAAGAAGAGTCAGTCTTCGGTCAGCAGAGGACTAACCTAATGAAAGAAAACGTTTAGCATCTGGTAGACATTTGCGGAAAGGGAACGAATTTCAGAAGGTAACTTCTCCCATTATTAATACACAACATCATTGCAAATTGCACTGAACTGTGTAACGTATAGATGTGGCATTTCGATTAAAAGGTTTATTTGTAATGTGGAACTTGTATGCACAGTTATTCGAGAAAACAGCATTGATAACATTGTTGTTATTAAAGTGATGCTTAGACGCCTGATTAACGTAGATAATTCTCCCGTAGATGTGTGCTCTATTCAAGTGAGATACAGCTAACGCCCGGATTAAGAATTCACTAACAACGAACATAAGGTGTAATATTAAGTAAGTGTAATTTTAAATACATTGAAGTTAACTCGTTACAGTTAAAAGATTAAAAAAATTTTTGAACACCTTGGCAGGAGTAGTATAAATGTAAATGTAATATTCAAATTTCACAGAATCTAATTAATTGTTGGATAAATTTTGTTTGAATATGGGATACAAAGCAAACAGTTCTTAACATACAAATTTATGGTTTTCATAAAATTAATTGCACTAAAATACCTTAAAATGCTACAAAGTTTGTCATTAGTGCAGGCAATGAGTAAATAAATTTCAATTCATGGATGCATTATACAGACCTATATATATATATATATATATATATATATATATATATCTATATATATATATATATATATATATATATAAATTACGAAATGAGATTAAAATTACATATGACATTTTGAAAGTGAGTTATATATATGGGCAGAAATAGAAAATTCCATTGTAGAATAACAATTTTGTTTCAAATGAAACAGTGAAACATAGTGACATGAAAAATACTTTGGCTCCCATTTGGTAATAAACAACAAATGCGTCACAATTGCAATAAAATCATTCGAATATGTGTAGTTTTCTAGGTAGTTACCTTCCAATAATATATCCAACATTTAGTAAATTTTGATTAATGCATAAAACTTGTCTGAATTAGATCTGCAGATAAGGAACAATTATAAGTGAATCGATATTAACCAGCCATTGTGGACTAAAAACAGAGAAACCCTGACTTATTTGATTGTTTTCCGTAGTTAACATAAGCGACCTTGAAGTTATACAAATATACATAGCTCTATCACATTTAGCAGCACTGTTTGTTGGGTATTTAAAATGTCGCACAGAAACGCTTTTGGTCCAACATATCATATGATTTACTGAAGATGTGAATCAAAAGATTTATTTTGTTTAAGTATAAATACAGGCCACGTAAAATGAGACACATGTCATATATATATATATATATATATATATATATATATATATCATATATATAGAATATTTATAGTTTTATTTACTGGAATGCTGAAAGAGTGACTTTTACTTATATAAGTTGTTTCCCTCTCTTTCAAATTAAGGTCGCAGTATCCTGCAAACTTAAAGCTCTCCTGACAGCGTGGTATTCTTCCTTTCATGATGGGATTTATAATCCGGCATAATAATCTGGAAGATTCTAAACCGAATTATTTCGAAGGTCGAGGCTAAACAAGAAATCGACATAGAGCACAAAAATGCTTTTATTACAGAATGCAAACATGCCAAGCCCGTAGGTTCAACGCAACCGATATTATATGGGTTGCCCAAGGTTCACAAAATGACCAACAATGAAAGACTTCCGCCTTTCAGGCCCATTTTATCTATGATAAATTCCCCACAGCACAGGGCAGCCAGACTATTATGCCGGATTATAAAACCTATCATGAAAGGAAGAATAGACCACGTTGTACAGGATAGCTTTCAATTTGTAGAAAAAATTCGCGACCTAAATTTGAAAGAGAGGAAAATGGTGTCCCTCGATATAAAGTCACTCTTTACTAGCATTCCAGTAAATAAAACTATAAATATGCTATGTGAATATATACCATCATCTGGAGCGGAAATAACGATAGAAGTGGGCGACATAAGAGAACTACTTTTATTATGCACATCCAACGTACAATTCGTATTCCAAGGAGTCTTCTACAGACAAATTGACGGCATAGGTATGGGTAGTCCTCTTGGACCAGTATTGGCAGACATATACATGCACCATTTAGAAACAACTGGTTTAAAACCATTTATCAATGGAGCTCATTTTTACGTGCGCTACGTTGACGATACTTTCATGGTCGTTGAAAAGGATGAAGATACAAATTCACTGCTACATCACATAAACAAGGTAGACCAGGCAATCAAGTTTACAATAGAAGAAGAAAAAGACAGATATTTATCCTTCCTAGATGTAGGAATAACGAGAGATGAAGAAGGTACTATCTCAAGGTCAGTTCACAAGAAATCAAGCTGGACTGAGTAGTGTGCCAAGGGCGTACAAAAGGAACCTAATAATAAATTTTGGTACACGAATACGCAGGATTTGTTCACCGGACAACATTGAAGTATAGCTAAATTTGCTTCGCGAAGCGTTGAGATATAATGGCTATTCGGACTGGTTCATCGAATACAACTTGAGGCAACGCAACAAAATCGAGGCCAATTTGGAAGAAAATCAAACTCCCCAGATAGTAACGCTTAGTGTTCCCTTTGGAGGTGATCTTCCAGCGGAAATCTTCAAACGACAAGTAATTCGAGCGACAAAAGCACAGTTTCCATCAATACAGGTGAGAGTGGTGTTCAACACAACAAAACTGATGAGCACGAATGAAAAAGAAAGCCTCTCTGTGACGTCAACACCTTTGTCTATATACAAATTTCAATGTACCTGCAACGCTCAGTACATCGGCAGATCAAAAAAGAGGCTCGAAACTAGAATAAATCAGCATCTCCCTCAAAAACTATTAAAGAGGGGTGCAGCTCCTGCACAAAAATCAGCAATTTGCGAACATGTACTACTCACAGGTCATGCTGTTAGTAGTAACAATTGTTCAGTTCTCTACAAGGCAAAAACAGAGAAAATGCTTCTGGCTTTTGAAGCTATTGCAATTAATAAGCTGAAGCCATGCTTAAACGTGCAGAAAATAATTCAAAAAGAAATTAAATTGGACTGGAACAAAGACATAACTGACATGCCTTTAAAAATAGCCAACGCTTCGCAAAATACGACACATACATCAATTACGGACGCAATTACAATGAAAGCGATGACACACCAAATGACGTTACGCAAAAGGAGTGGTCTAAATTGCGCAAAACAAAGGCTAGTATAACGAAGAGGAGATTGGTTACGACAAATGTACAGTGGGATTGGATGAACGAATATACTAACGAATCCAGAACAATGGCTGTAGATACTGGTAGAAATAAGATTTATTAATAAATGTTATTCCATGGAATACGTTGTTTTGTTCTTACATTTTAAAAATGGTGAAATTAGAAACTATCAATATATATATATATATATATATATATATCAAACCAAAATATTAAAAAGGCAAGAACGTTATGTTGTAGCATGGAAAGTCCCTTAGTATTGCTGGTACTCGACCAAAATATTTTTGCTTGTTCCATTCTGGACAAAGTCGAGTTATTGAAATCACTGTCACATATGGAAAGCATACTATCACATGTAGCCAAAATTCCGTTTAAATCGCTGTATACATCGTGAAATTTCTTCGTCTTACCAATATTGTCTTCTATTATATACTATGTCGAAAAGCTAAACGGTGCACAGCAATCCAACCTTGTAATGAGATAAATACTCACATCTTGTCATTAAAACCCTCGACTGCATTTTATTGGAATTCGGACATTTGCTCGAACCCCACACTCATCTGCAGCGTTGGTGGTGGTAAAAATTCTTCTATTCCAGTTTGCGAGCTTCTAATGAACACCATTCCTATTGTATTTACCCGAATGTCCAGCTACATAGCAAAATTTACGGTAGTTTTGCTATTTTGTTTGACGACCTGATAAATAATATTGGATTGATATTTATACCGACCTCGCAAACCTGATTTAAATATTTTGCTCGAGCTGCCTTATAAGCGTTTACAAAACATTACAACGAAAATGCCATCGGCTGTCCCTAGCTTGGTATATCTCAATAGATAGGAAAAAGACTAAATGCTTCTTAGAAATTATTGAGCTACCTAAGTCAGAATTCTGTAGAAATTCGTCTAATCGATGCAAACTGACAAATTACTGGACTTAACCAACGTCACGTTCGATTAATGTAATGTGCAAGAAATGCAATTGTGAATTATGAACCTCGATAATGACAGAATCAACAACTTTATTTGATTTAAAATTCGCTGGCTAAATCTAATTCATCTATGTCATAAAAGATTAATTTAAAAAAAGAATCAATAGATAATATGACTTTATGCTGGCACTTTGCTAGTTTAAGGAATAAAAATTGCACAATATTTATTTTATTACATGGTTAAATTCTCAATCAAAGCAGATATACTTTTTCTCTTTCGCAAATTTCTCTCCTTCGAACATGAGTGGCCTTGAATTGGGGAAAAATTCCAAATAATCAATGGTCTACAATTTCACTGTAAGTTTTTTCCATACCATCGTAAAGAGGTTATTTTTAATAGTAAAAGAGTAAAAATAATTTACTTTATTGCAGTTTTTACTTCATGAAATGTTAGCTGGATTAACAATTATCTCACATCATGGATTTGATACTTTTTTAGCTGAACGTATTTTCTGAGACGTCAGATTTGCCTATACCTTCAATGGACATTTCTTAACAATTAACATTAGTACACTATACAATTCTTAGTTTATACTAACAAATTTATGTACTTAATGCGTCAGGTTTTCATATTAAGATGGCAACCTTGAGTTTATTAATTGTTAACACCGTCCGCGCAACCAATGTTATTTTAATTATATAAATGTTAATTTCAATACCACTTACCCATGTGGTGTAGAGTCTTTTCAATAATGACAGATTGTGGATGGTTAGTTAGAACTTTGTGTCTAAATGGATGCCATATGAGCTCCACCTAAAATAAGAAAGACAAACCTAGTAAAATTAGTTAGTATATAACTGAGAATTTTGTGTAGTGTGCGGCAGGGTGGGTCAGTAGTTTGAAAACCAGATTCCGAAGCAAACGTGCCCAGGTTTGAGTCCCGTTTGCTGGAAATTCTGGCCATAACGGGATGAGTTCCTTATAAAAACGAAACCGATCTACTGGATGAATTGTCTTTTCTACACTATACAATTCTTAATTTTTACTGACAAATGTATATACTTAATGGGTCGGGTGTACATATCAAGTTCGCTAAATTGATTACAGTGGATTTTATCACCGTCCGTGCAACCAATGTTCTTTTAATTATATAAATGTTCACTTCAATACCGTTTCCCCATGTAGTAAACTATCTGTTCAATAATGACAGATTGTGGGTGGTTAGTTGGAACTTTGTGTCTAAATAGGTGCCATGTACGCTCCACCTAAAAGAATAAAGAGTAACTGAGATACATTAGATAGTATATAATTGAAAAATCTAAGAGAGCATGAACAAAAATTATAATCTCGTGCAGATTCGTTTCCTGCTTACTGGCGACTCATTAGTTGGAGCCGGTATTACACCATTTAACCACTATGTATTTGGGTGAGGAATGTGAAATAATAGGACGGTACAATCTCCTAGACGAAAGTGTAAACCTGCAGTAGTGAAGCTAACATCATATAAAGTCTCGTATATAAGACTTCCACGCTAACTCACACTATATAATATATGTACCGAGTCTGTAAAAGATACTAACAATCTGGCTATTGTGTTAGTAACCGAGTCCAACATTATAGTACCAAAAAGGTACATGGTACTAACACTATGGTTGCCGAGTCGGTACATGGTACCAATAAGTTGGATATCAATTTATGCTATAGTTCACCGGAATTGAGAATTATAGTTATTTCTGAACATTGTTATTCAATGATATTATTCACTATTATTCACTGTTATTGCCATTTAATTTTTTCGTATAAATTTTTAATTTTCCGGTTTTTTAGGCAGGTAGTCTGAAATGACAGAAAAATGACATTCCATCAAAATAAATTAATCAATTAAAAGATAAAATGTTTACGAGTATAAATATAAATTCAAGACGACCTTAGTTCCAATATCATAAACTTGTTAGTGTGGGTGGTAACAGTGTGGTAAAAACTGTCGAAAACTGTTTCGATAAAAAAATTCTCAAAAACTTTGACTTCAGAAAATTTAAATACTCATTCTCATCTCAGATTATCGAGGATATTAGAAAAAACTAGGTCAATATTATATAGACTGCAAATTTAAAAATATGTACCAGCAATCTCTAAGTTTAGATTTCACATTAACTGAACTTTGCCAAAATAAGGAATTTGCTTAAATTATACTTTGAAAATGAATAGAATTAGAGATAAAATGAGTAAGAAGTAAAAACACAAGTAGATTGATCTTGCAGCGGAAGACAGGAAAATAAAATTAAATAATAAGTAATCTCGGACACTGGAGATGAAGTTACTAATGTCTTTCTGGCACGTCAACGTAAACATGACCTATTTTTATGATAAAATTGAAACAAACGATAATAAAATTTTAAACACACTCCCGTCTGTGGTTGATTCAGTTACTTCAAATAGATTATATTTTGTAAAAATGCGGTCGTAAATTCTGTTATAAAGTAGAGAAATAGTAACAAAGCAACAACTTCCTCAGATTTTTACGTAACAACTAAATTACACGTGACTTACTGAACAAATTGTTGAAAAGTCCTTTCAGAAAAATACAAAAACCAGCGACAAGCTTAAATAAAAATGGAATTATGTGCATAAAAAAGTAGCACAATAGATTAAATATTAATAACACATAGTAAAAATATTATTAAATAAAGTGAAACCGCATTTTAGTTAAGGATATTCACATGCGTTCAATTATTGCATAACAGGGGCTGTCTGAAAAAATAAATAAAGATGCCAGACAATAAGTGAGAAAAAGCGGAAAAAGCAAATAGGAATGCCTGCTTGTCGAGCAAATCGATTTCTGAATAACAGAGCAAAAGACTTCTTAAAACCCATATTTCTGCTAAACGAATGCAATAAAACTGCAAATTGTAATTTTTCGCCAAATACACATGAAACGAATTTGACAGCCTTGGACAAAACAGTTTTAAAAACGAATAATGCTACAGCAATAAACATAATTATGGTTTCCTAAACAAATAGTGCAGACTAAATAGATTACGACTGGTCTTTTTAAAAATTCTTTCTAAATTGCTCGTTGTCGAAATGGGTATTTCTTAATTTTCAGCCGAACTAGCACAGAAATTTCCGATCAAATCTAATTTGGCATTTGGTTGCGTATGTTCAAGCTTTTTTAAATGCCACTTGTTTATTTTTGCAGAAATGTTTCTAGCAATTCGTGTAGAAAGAATAATTTCGTTGTTATTTGTTTGAAAGACAAGTTTTTTCTTATTTTATTATTTGTTATGCTATAATTTAAAGGTTGATTTCTGTCAATCAAGGTGTAACTAGCATGATAAGATGTTTTTATTAAATGTTTGCATAAGTACATTCTATTACGCAACTTACCGTTAAATCAAAATTTTTATTGACGACAAAGTTGCAATTTAATGATTTAAGTTTAATATTCATCTAATGTTAGTTATTATAAAAAAAACTCACAAAAATTAGGCAAGAAACTACAACACGGATATTGTTTAGTAAAGTTTTATTTCATTTTGTATTGATTAAATCGATTTATTACGTGATTCTTGTATTTCGAAACAAGAATTTCATGCCCATTGTCGCATTTTTACACGGATTATTTTCCTTCTTTTGTTAAAAACATAAATAAAAATTTACTACTGTTTAATAATTGTCAAATTTCTAGGCATTAATAGCTTGCTGTTTTTAAAGAGGTCCGAGACTGGACGCCAAATTATTCAGATCGAATATGATGAAAGTGAATACACAAATGTTGCACAGATCATGGAACTGGTAATTAAACAATTATTGGCTAGGCAATCCTGGCACTCGAAGTGGCATTATTCATTGAAACAGAGTTCGTTAATACATTATTGTCACTGTTAAATAAATGCACAACATGCGTAGCATGTTTTGCATTTGTTACCGATTAAAAGGTAAAGTCTTACTTTGGGATTTTGCTTCCGGTTTTCACTAAAAAAGGACAAGGTTAGTTCGCGTCAGTTTAGAGAGAAACTTGCAATCTATGCCTTTCGCATTCAAAAGACAATAAATATTATTTGTCTAGGTAAATTTTATTCCATAATTTATCATAAAATTGAGATTTATTTTCAAAACTTTAGCAATTTAATAAATTCGCTTTGGCACTCATTTTAAGGTTTGGTTATTCCTAAAATTTTTATTATTATCATCTGTTTGATACAGATATCCATAGTGTCCTTATTCCATATAACATAATTCATAAATGTATTAACTACCTTGTCACGCGCAAGTGGAAAACCAATTAAAGATTATTTTTTAACAGTATAAAGTTTCTAAAGAATAACATTCAAAATTTTATTCTATTGTACATGCAGACGAAATCTTAATCTGCACAAAAAGGCTTATCCGATAGTCTAAACAAATTATTATGTTTTCCGCGAAATCTGTGGCAATAACAAGACGTTTATGAACTAATAATCACATTCTCAAACTGGATTGAATATCAAGTTTGCTGAAGAAAACGAATTTTCATGTTTGCTTGAATACCTTTTTTACTTTAATACATATTTCCCGCATTGGAAAGTAAATTTTACTATGATATGATATGTATAAACGAATTGGCTGCGCGGGCAGTGATAAAAATCTATTTAAATCAAGGTTGTGATCATGATGTAAGCACAAGTCCCATAATATATATATATATATATCTTTATGATATCCATGCCGTTTTAATTAACACAGTATTCTTATAATTAGGAAAAAAACACAAATAACTAAGAGGATAATGGCCATTTATTTCGTGAATACTAAACGTCTCTTATACAATCATACATATTTATACATTTTGGGTTGTTAATTGGTTATGTTTTTGGTGACAAATCTGACTGGTTATTACTGCTGTTTCTTGTTTTGACTAGTAGGTGAGTGTGTATGCGTTTGTGTTTGTATTGTGTATGTGTGTTTGCATGTAAAGGTCATTCTCGCAGTATTGCGAAGTGATGTCTGAGATCTTGTCATGATTGTTTTGATAACTTGAGAGTTAGCCATTTGTGCAAATTGTTCACTGTTATCTATACAAGTGCTGTTTTTCCCAGTATAGTTAATTGTTTCACCCCGCTGCGCGAGAGTGCTATTTTCGCTTGGTAACAACGCTAATGTTGATTGTCTTGTTAAACGCTCACACTGTTTGGAGACTTCTGTCATCGTATGCGCCTCTGTTATCTCAACTTCACCTTGTTGCCAATCCGATTGTACGTTTGTTGATTCTAATCGAGGGCCTGTTGGTTCTTGGCTGGGTACTAGTATATTGTTGTTGAATTTTGTTATCCTTGGCCAGTCGATAAGGATATCATGTTGATGAAACTTTTGAATGTTAAGTTCAGGTGTTTGTTGTTTTATGTAAAGCGCTTCGTAGATAAAAAGTAATTTTTCAGATTTTGCTTTGTGTAGAATTGTGAAATTGGTCGAATTGACAGGGTGCCCCGTTGCTAATATATGATCGGAAATAGCTGATTTTCCAGACGGTGGCAAGCCTTTGTTAATCAATTTCTGTGGCAAATGTTGCTGGATTCTGCTTATCAATTGCTTCTTCGTACGTCCGATATATGTGCTACCGCACATACATGAGAATTTATAGACTATGAATGATTTGGAGAGAAGTGGCAATTGATCTTTGGTATCCAACCTCATGATTCTCTGTGTACTGAATGTCATATTAACTTTAACACTGGGAAAGTTGTCCTTAGTTATTCTATTCAGCCGCCGTGCAATTATTGAGGCTGGTATGTCGCCTCTAAATGGTAAGTTTAGGTAAACCTGCTTGCCGGTGTCCTCTCTAGTACGAATTTGCCGTGGTCTAATGTTGACATCAATGAACCGCTCTGGGTAGTTGTTCATTAGCAGAATATTCCTGAGGTAGCCCAGTTCTTCCTCAATCTTGTGTTCAGAGCAGATCTTTCTGATTCTGTTCGCTAGGTTGTTTACTAAGTTTCTTTTGTGGGATTTTGGCACACTACTGTTGTAATGGATGTATTGTCCAGTGAAAGTGGATTTTCTATGTATGGCCAGTGTCAACTCTCCGTCTGCTTCTCGAGTGAGTTTGATGTCAAGGAATGGGAAACTGTCGTCTTTCTCTACTTCGAGAGTGAATTTGATGTCTGGATCGACTCCATTTGCTTGTTTGAGGATTTCGGAGGGGTCTGCTGCTTCTGAGATGAACAACAAGATATCATCTACATACCTTTTGTAGAATGCGCACTGGTCAATTATACCTTTCAGACTCGTTTTTTCCAGGTGATACATGTATACATCTGCCAGGAGGGGTGCGATGCAGCTTCCCATAGCTACACCATTGATCTGGCGATAGTATATACCTTCGAAGGTAAATTGCACGTTTTTAGTACATGCTAATATGAGGTCTTTGATGTCATTGGTGTCTATAGGGAAGTCAAAAATCTCATTTTTGATGAGATCACACAAGATCTCCGTTGTCATCCAGGGATGTTGTAAACAAGGTGAGACGTCAAGCGAGACCATCTGAGGAAGAATGGGCTACCTCAGGAATATTTGCTAATGAACAACTCCCAGAGCGGTTCATTGATGTCAACATTAGACCACGGCAATTCGTACTAGAGAGGACACCGGCAAGCAGGTTTACCTAAACTTACCATTTAGAGGCGACATACCAGCCTCAATAATTGCACGGCGGCTGAATAGAATAACTAAGGACAACTTTCCCAGTGTTAAAGTTAATATGACATTCAGTACACAGAGAATCATGAGGTTGGATACCAAAGATCAATTGCCACTTCTCTCCAAATCATTCATAGTCTATAAATTCTCATGTATGTGCGGTAGCACATATATCGGACGTACGAAGAAGCAATTGATAAGCAGAATCCAGCAACATTTGCCACAGAAATTGATTAACAAAGGCTTGCCACCGTCTGGAAAATCAGCTATTTCCGATCATATATTAGCAACGGGGCACCCTGTCAATTCGACCAATTTCACAATTCTACACAAAGCAAAATCTGAAAAATTACTTTTTATCTACGAAGCGCTTTACATAAAACAACAAACACCTGAACTTAACATTCAAAAGTTTCATCAACATGATATCCTTATCGACTGGCCAAGGATAACAAAATTCAACAACAATATACTAGTACCCAGCCAAGAACCAACAGGCCCTCGATTAGAATCAACAAACGTACAATCGGATTGGCAACAAGGTGAAGTTGAGATAACAGAGGCGCATACGATGACAGAAGTCTCCAAACAGTGTGAGCGTTTAACAAGACAATCAACATTAGCGTTGTTACCAAGCGAAAATAGCACTCTCGCGCAGCGGGGTGAAACAATTAACTATACTGGGAAAAACAGCACTTGTATAGATAACAGTGAACAATTTGCACAAATGGCTAACTCTCAAGTTATCAAAACAATCATGACAAGATCTCAGACATCACTTCGCAATACTGCGAGAATGACCTTTACATGCAAACACACATACACAATACAAACACAAACGCATACACACTCACCTACTAGTCAAAACAAGAAACAGCAGTAATAACCAGTCAGATTTGTCACCAAAAACATAACCAATTAACAACCCAAAATGTATAAATATGTATGATTGTATAAGAGACGTTTAGTATTCACGAAATAAATGGCCATTATCCTCTTAGTTGAAAGAATTTCTCTGATGCGGAACTGGAATAATTGTAATTACCTGATCTGCGTTTTGACTAACGCAGCTTCCATTGTTCCAGTAATTTTCTTTTTCTATGATATTTCGATCTTCCTTACCGAAGATCTTCATCAGATGCATTTCACGAAACAAATGAAGCAAGCGCGTTATTTCCTCTAGTCATAATATTTATATACCCCAGACTGACCATTCATTGGTTATACGTGTGTCACTTGTGTGTGTGTGTGCATTTTCATAACTGTTGGTTTCATCTAACTAATTTAGACCAGAGTGGCTAAATAATAATTTATCAATTGCATGCAATAACTAATCGTTTTTTTAAAAAAAAACACACTCAATGTAAATGACGTAACTGAGATGGGGAGACCCATAATTCAGAAACACTCGTCATAAAAACATGCCATGAGTGATAAAACCAGAAGTCCGAACGACTAATGCACATGTTAAATTACAATTCAAACCACTAGGTTGTACTCAAGATAGAGAAGTTAATAACAGTTAATGGCGCACGCCACGCATGTCATGTGTATGTGTATGCATAACTAAAAAACTTGGTTAAATTATTTTATTTTGATACACATGTACGTACATCTAAATGAAACTGCAGTCAATAGACATTAATTTACCCTTTGCACGCGTCAGACAAATTATTACTTATAACTATTGTATTATTAGAATATTTCCAATGGTTAGGGTGGGGGTGTAAAACAGAAAATTAAGTTTGAAATCTATTTGTTTTAAAATCAAATGAATAGTTAGAGATGAAATTTTGAAGATTATATTAATAATAATTGTTTATTCATTTGTTGAATAAAAGTCCACTAATTAGTCAATCCTAATCCGATGTTCTTAATCTTTTACT
>JAQBSW010005651.1:0-55500 GCA_029291075.1 Eudiplozoon nipponicum
CAATTGAAAACCCAAAATGTATAAATATGTGATTTTATAAGAGATGATTAGTATTCACGAAATAAATGGCCTTTATCCACTTTGTTATTAATGTGTTCTTCATTCTAAATCATAAATAAATAAATATATATATATATATATATATATATATATATATATATACATATTGGTAAACTCTATTTAAGATTGCCCAAACAACCAAAGTTCGCTTAAATTTATCAAGGGTCAATTCAGTATCAGTTACTCAGGTAGCGTTGTGGCTGTTCTATAATGACAGATTAGGTGTGGCTATTTGGAACTTAACTTCCAAGAAGATGCGCTGTAGACTTCACATTGAGGAAAGGCTAATAAAAACTCATTGGATAGTATATGATTGGAAATTGTGCGTAGCGGGCAGTAGAGTGCCTTGGTCCCTGGAATCACAAACTCCGATGTAGACGTGGCCGGGTTCGAGCAATTGTTAGCGGCAAATTCTGGAGAGTACGTGAAACGTTTCCAAAAATATAGAAATACGTTTACTGGATGAATCGCATTTTCTACACGATACAATGCTTAGCTTAAATTGATAAATGTATGCATTAAGGAGTACTTATTTTGTTAGAATTTAATAAATCAATATTTCAAATTTAATTCATTCTTTGTATACAATTTGCTGTCGATATATTCCACTATCTTTGCCGATCAGCATTCAAGTTTACACTCGAGGTGTGAGATATAATTTCATTTCTCTCATACGATTTGACCAACTACTGATAGCTAATAATTGATCAGCAAAAAATATAAAATTGCGAAGACTTCTACAATTTACAGGATTGAACGAACTATTAATTACATCGAATTGTCGTTACATTTGTGTATATATCAGTTTATTACGTTGAACAGTTAATATTTGTCGAGGTCATCTGAATTTGGATACGTTATAAGACTAAATTTGCATTGTGGGTTTCGACCAGCCTCTTCAAGTTAACGACTTATGCAACGATTATAAATTGAACTTAGCATCATATCTTGGCAAAGGCAATTTCAAAGGAAGCTCGGAATTACATTTTCTGACCTCTCTATCTGCGAGTTTATACAATTTAACTTGATTCTGAAACATGCCACTGTTGTAAATGTGATCTTATATGCGCTTAATTCGTCAAATTAAAATTTGATATCGTTAACAATGATGATGATGTCAACCGACATCAGGTAATTGCAGTCTGCGACTCTAACATTTTAGCATTTACCTTACATGTTTTATGTTGTATGACCAATTTTTATGTTTAGCATTTTTTGCAAGAATTTTCTAATAATTATTTGACGTAAAATGATAGCAAAAGAATTGATCATGCAATCTCCAGCTCTGCACCATAAACTACCTTGCGTTTAGTGGAAATCTTACAAAAGATTGCAATATAATTAAATACTAGAACACAAACCCTCTTTGATAGTAATAATATTACCCTTCGAGGTGGAAGTATTTCTATGCAGACCCTGCTGATTTTAAATACTTTTACATAGGTTTGCGCCATCTGGAAGCAGTTTTCAAATATATACTGAATTTTGAATGTCCTATCTATAAACATATCATACACAGTCAAAGTTGCTAGCTATCAGACAGAAAAATGGCACAGCATACAAATTCTTCTTCCGGTTAGTTAAGTAGTGCGCGTTTCGTCGATAAAAATATTTATTATTTGCCATAGCAAATCAAAAAGGATATTTGTTCTGGCAGCATTTATATCACCAACACTCATAGCAGTTCTGAACCGCAGAACGAACAGTCTTAAAAAACGTGATAGTCTCAACATAGACTTCTCAGAACATGATATCCTGAAGCCACCCACTTTCAGGTGTAGCGAAACTAAAAAGCGTCACGCCGGTGAATGTGGCAAAGTGCCCTATCGTGGGCCACATTTTATAACAGAAAACTATATCAGTTAAAGTGCATCAATTATTGTGTAAAATCAAGACGTGCACAAAAAATATGCCTTTTGTTCATGTTGTAGTTAAGGTAACCTTGAGGACGTCTTCGAATTGACTTTTGTACTAGGTGTGTAACACCTAATATAAAATTGAATATTTGTTAGTTTGTTAAGATTGCAAAAAAAATGTGATGACACATTTGAATTCGAACCTGGCTCATATAATACATTATGAATTAACTTTGAAGTCGCATTGCTACAGACTTTAAAAGAAGCTGAATATCGTGCTGCTTAAATACATAACAGTATACAACAGATTGCAACTTCCATTTTCCCATACTACTAGACCAAAAATATTATGGGTTTAAGGCGAAACGACGGCAAAAACTGGCGAATCGTTAATTAGCACAATACGAATGTGTGCATGAGATAAAAGAATTTTTCCATCCTGCCTTTTGCATATCAGTATGGTTTTATAGGATCTGACTTGTTTCTACGCGCGCAATATCTAAAGTATAATTTCGTAAATGTTTTTCCGCCACTCTCAATAATGTTCAGCGTTTTGATCAAAAAATTTTGAGCAAAAAATTGTTCCAGTTACCAACAAGCCTCAGAGAATAACTAATTTATTGAATAATAGAAGTAAATTTAGCGAACGCTGCTAAAACTCTGTGTTCGCGTTTCATAAGAAACTGAGCTGCCAAAATTCGAAAGGAATAATATGCAATGTGGCTATCAAACTAGAAATTTGCATTTATGATTTTAAATACTCAATTAATGAATTCTGTTTTGACAGTTGTATTTTTGCTAGTTGGAATATCGACAGATGGAAGTATTTGTGGTTGACGGAGTTTGTGCCATGTTATACCCCTGGTAGAAAAATGTGATTTTTGCTTACCTCAATTGAGGCAGCTTGATTAAATAGTAACATTATTATCCAAAGAAGCATTGCTTTCTTAATTCTTTTGTTTGTCGAATAAAGGTAAATACTTTTTAAAATGATATGTGATTGAATGTTTTGATGATTCGAATGAAGAAAAATGAAAATTCTATTAATTTATTAAAAATGGAATGCCTGCCTTTAATAAATGCAAGGTGCCAATATTGTGTGCGAAGATAAAGTAAAAATTCATCAGATACACGAAAGTTTTATTTTTCTTTCTTTCTTTAAATATCAAAAAATAAATATCCAAATCTAGAATTGAAGTCTAATGGCATGATTTAGATTGTAAATATTTTGTCAGAATAAATTTAACATTGGATTGCTAGAAAAGGCAATTAATCCATTAGGACATTTTCGTCCTTAATTGGAACTTTTAATGTACTGTTCCGATTTGCCAGCGGATGGTGTACGAGCCTGTGTACATTTGCTTCGGAGTCTGTTACTCTATCCATTGCGTAATTCATGCCACATTATACACTCAAGTTCATGTTAGATACCAACTGTTATATATTCTGGTAAGCCTTTCCAGCAGGTTGAATCCATTTGAAATCTCTTAAAACTTAGATTCCTAACCAATTACTCCTGATCTCTCATTATAAAACAGACGCTGGGTCGCTTGGAGAAATTAAATTCGTTTGAAGAACAATGACACGATTTTGATTATATTTATATTATTATTATTAAATCAATATTAAAAAGGATATAAAAGGCGAAATTCTAGTACTCCGATTTAGTTTTTATTGAAAGCTCTTTAAGTACTTCCGAGAATAATGCAAAATAATTAATAAAACAAACCAATCGAATGCCTTTACCAAGTGTAAACACTCACTATCGATTAATTGAGTATTTTAGATGCCGAGAATAACAAGTAAAGCTAAAAAGTTTATACAGTTGACATGGCAAGGAAGTGATTTGAAAATCATTAATTTTCACAGCTTCTCAGAATAAAAACTTTAGGAACGTATAACACTGCTTTTAAAATATAAAGAAGAATTGTTTTCGAAAGCCGAAATTAAACTATAGTGAAATTTAATGCTTACCTTTAGGCTTTTATTGTAAAATTTTATACTGTTTCACCACAGCGAAATTATCAAATTATTCCTTGCAAGTACTGAAAAAATAGCGTGCACGTGGGTATATTTTATGATACGGAAGCAAATGCTAAATTGTCCATTTAGTGGTTCCTTACAGAGAACTTAAAATATATTTCGTGGTTGCTAATGGTCAATTTTATATATAAATATCAATAAAAGTTTGTTCAGCCATGCGCTATTTAAAATTCAGAGCTTTGAAAAATTATTTGTAGGTATGAAATTTTCAAATTACTTTGAAAGCTTAATTGAAACCAGTAATTTTTAGCTTAATGCAAAACAGGGCTTACCTTCATTTTATTAATGGGAAATTTGTGAGCAAAATATGGAATATTTATAAGTTAACATCAACAAATTTAGCTGTAACTAAAATGGTGCATCGCATCAAATAGATTTGTTACTAATACATATATCGGGGGAAATTAGTTTTGCCTATTTTAATGGGATAGGATAAAAGCATTTAAAGAGTGAAAGAACAGCGTTTAAATATTTAAACCGTAGTTTAAATATGAGGCAGGAAATGTCTCGTGGTAACCAATCAAAATTCATTGAATATATGATTATGATGATGATGATGATGATTATTATTATTATTATTATTATTATTATTATTATTATTAATATTATTATTATTTTTATTATTATTATTATTATTATTATTATTATTAATATTATTTACATTATTATTATTATTATTATTATTATTATTATTATTAATAATAATAATATTATTATTTTTATTATTACATATGAAGTATTATTATTATTATTATTATTATTATTATTATTGTTAAATTAAATATTGAGATAAATATACATATGTTGATCAATACTGAGAATATGTTGATGGTTACTATTATTTTTTATTTTGATAAATATATTTATCATGACAAATATAAGAATATGAATGACGAAAATGATTCTTATTATTAAAATAGTTATGGTTTTTATGATAATGGTATTGCCGATTTTTAATATGATAGTTATTAGGATAACGATGGAAATGATGATAGTAAAAATAAGGATTTTGATGAATATAGATCTAAACCTGTGGATAAAATGTATTGTGAAAATTGATATAATAATTACTTTAATAATGACAATGATGATGGAATTGTATAAATCAACTTTCTCAATAAATACAATGATTGAGATATTGAAATTGATTACATTGATAACGATCGGCATTAAACTGATTACCGTAATTATTTAAATCAAGTTTGCGAGCTTGAAGTAAACACCAATCACATTGTATTTAACCAGTCGTCGAAAAACTGACAAAACTACCGCCAGCCGCAACGCAATGACGTATTTCGATCTTCCATGATCATCATCACAGTACGACGGCAAACCGACTAGCGAGGGTAAAACGGCATTGCATATATGGATGATGATCATGGGAGGTCGAAACGCAGCTGTTCGTGCGACTGGCGGTAGTTTTGCTACGTTGTTCGACGACTGGTTAAATACAATAGAATTGGTGTTTACTTCAAGCTCGCAAACTTAATTTAAATTGCTGTTACCACAAACGGCCTATTCGTTTAGAGTTTAACTGAGTATCATATTGTTAAAAATCGTAAGACAGTGAGGATGGGGATAATTTTTATGGCCTTAGTGATAATACTTATTATCATATTAGTGTTCAAAATGATGATGATGATGATGATGATGATGATTTTGAGGATGGCGACATAAATGATGATGATAATGATATTTTTTACAAAAATAATAATTAATTTGACACTGAGTTATATCCGTAAAATTTTCATTATGAATAGCGTTAACAAATTATAAAAACTAAAATTATACTGATGATAATGATGATCAAGCTGAAAATGACAACTCTAAATGTAAAATCACGTAGATTGAAATTATGATGAAAATAATAATTATGATGATTATGATCACGATGGTGGCGTGATGGTGATGATGGTGATGATAAAAACATTTATGCTAAGGATTATAATAACGCTGATTATAATTGTATGATGTTTAATGATAATGCTCAGAATGATGATGACTATTCTCAAAATTAACACTCTTAATTATCGCAACTGTGTCATCGATGATAAGATTGCTGATGTTCTTCATGTTTACGCTGACTCCTGTGAGAACGATAACAATGTTGATGATTAACATTAATAATAGTACTAATTTTATCATTATCTATATTTTTTTCAAATTGCAATTCGAATTATTGTTGTTATTAATATGATTCTGACGTGGTAGTAGATAATAATAATAATGATCATAATGTTTTCGTTTCTTAATTTTATGCTACTGATGATAATGAAAGTGATGACGGCAATTAAGATGATGACACGAAGAATAATTATGGTGGTGATGATGATGATGATGATGATGATAATAATAATAATAATAATAATAATAATAATAATAATAATAATAATAATAATAATAATAATGTTTATTATTAATATTATTATTATCACTATTATGATGCTTATTTCTATGCTGACAAGGAATTTTATCACGAAGATGATAATTATGAAAATTTGGTTTGTCATAATTAGTATTATTGTTGTAAATTTGGAAAAATTATTATTTTCAATGGTAAAGTGGTTCGTATTTTCCATACTCACCTTTAATGTACTGCTGTTGTTGCAACTAACGTGTGTAATGGTGAAGATGTCTACAATTTTGAGGACCATTAGAACTACAACTATCAACTTCATTATGGATATATTTCAGTATACTCAAAAAATAACTTCACTGTAAAGCTATTATTTACAACTGTTTAAAAAAGGCATATTTGCGCCTGTATTAAACTCGAACGTTTGATCTCGGACTGTAAATAAGAAATTTTATAGAGCAAGGGAGATAACGTTTGAATGACTGCAAACATTAAAAAATAAAAAAAGAGGACGCGGAAAATGAATGTTATGAGATGCACGTACACCAGGTTGCACAGCAAAATCACCTGTTAATATGTAGTTGATTTATGGAGAACTTCTGATGTTTTATTTAGCTATGCGATATTAATGTCGCAAAACACCGCTTCCACTATACGTAAATGGTATTTGTTTCATGCTTTGAAAATCACTGGGAAATCTGTCTGGTCTCGAGGCAATTTTTCTAAACAATCTGGCCAACTTTTACACAAATGTTTACGTCTGTGCACGACATGTTTAACTGAAGACACCATTGAAATTGTTTTTTTTTAATAATCTGCTGGTCTGTTCTAAAGAGCGCGCTAAATATCTATGGAGATTTTATAAATAAACCAAGTTGGACTGTTCGTCTGTGGGAAGCTTATCCGTAACATATCTGTTTAGTATGAATTTCGTTGTACAAAATCAATAATTTGCTTTAGGCATCCGAGTGGTCGCTACCCTTTTAATTCAATAAGTGAATATTTTTGAAATTGTGTCTCCGTTCAAATATACCGTCTTTTAGTTGTGTTCGGCCCCATTATTTTTGATTGTTCAACAAATCTTTGCAGCTAAACCATTTCTAACAAAGTTGTTTTCAGCATCGCCAGATCTTCGCATTGAAATTAGGCAGATTAGCTCCTCGATGTTCTGCAGGGAAAAGGTGGAATGAAAAACATGCTTTTGCAATTGAGCAAGCGCTGATGTAATGGATGTACTGTCCAGTCCATGTCCGCTACGGATATACTTTCCTTTTAATACTAAAATCTTTCTGTTTCAATGGCAATTCGATAAGCGAGGACATTTCGTTAGAATAGGGATTCTCGCGGATTATATAATGACCAAAGCTGTTAAAATCTCAAATTTTGCAATGTTATTTCATTTTGAAATCAAATTTAGCGCCAACATGGCTATTTGGCATTTTAAATTATTGCATCGGGTTTAGTTCACCTGCCAGTTAGCTGTGTGGTGTAGTTTTAACACCATTATTAGAGTAATTTATGAGAAGATTTGCGTTTTAACAAATTTCTGTGACCATTCCATGCCACATAATTAGATCGAGTTTTTGCCAATTGAATATTCTCATTTAAGACGCATAGCGATGAAATGTGTT
The DNA here is from genome assembly GCA_029291075.1 of Eudiplozoon nipponicum. Lineage (NCBI taxonomy): Eukaryota > Metazoa > Platyhelminthes > Monogenea > Mazocraeidea > Diplozoidae > Eudiplozoon > Eudiplozoon nipponicum. Next base: position 7,947 of record JAQBSW010005651.1, read on the forward strand.
TGGTCAATTCATTAGGTTATCTACTAGCTGATGCTTAAATGTTCAATTTGGAAACATCAAAACTGCAATCAATTATTAAAAAATAGTGCCATAAATATCCGAGTTATAATTCTTACGTTTCGTTTTTAGCGGAGAACTAATATATATGCAATTGTATATTAGATGTTGTGCACCTAATAACAAATTAGTTCAAATATGACCCGAAGGATAAACCAAAGGCAGCATGAACGGAACGTATTATCTCGTGCACATTCGTTTCGTGCTTACTGGCGACTCATCAGTAGGAGCCGGTATTATTCCCTTTATCCACTATATATTTGGGAGATTAATGTGGGAAAATATGACGGCACAATCTCCTATACGAATGTGCATTCAAGCAGTGGTAAACTAAACTAGAAAAAGTCTTGCACGATGCGATATCAATGCCAGTTCATCTTCACCATAATCTGTACTTGAGATCTATTTGAATTGATCGCTTACAAGATTCGCAATAGCTAATACAAACTCACATGCATATTAGTTCTCCGCAACAAAAGTATCCAGTTGTCATACATTTGATTGAATGCTGTCATTATTACCACGAAAAGTCATAACTGATATCGATCAATATCAAAGAGTATGAATCTGCTGAACTAACAGATGTTCATAAGTAGCAATTCTCAACTTTGGTGAAATTTAACCTATTCATAAATCCGTTCCGCTTATACCCTGTTCAGGCTCGGTATATATTATGGATGGAGAATTGGCATTAAATTATCATTGTCGAAGACTTTATGTGAAGTTAGCAAAACGACTGCTTGTATACACATTCGTGTAGGAGAGTGTGCCGTACAATTGGCTCACCTTACAGAAAGTTAAAATTTACGGCGAATAAATCTGACGGTCGATATCTGAAGCTGGTTACTCCTGGTCTTCACACAAAGTTTTGAATTCCTTCAATTTAAGGCAGCAAACCCAGCACACAGCATTGATATTCTGAATCTTCACAAGCTTTATTATAGTCGATTCTTACTATGTCAATTGAAATCTATTTCTCCTCAGAACGAACTAACACGAAGTTGATGAAAGCACTTCTCTTTCACAACTTCCATCAGCCTTATCGTTAAATATTTTGCTAGTCACTATTTCATTCAACTTTACATATCCCTACTTTTGAATTGTATCTTGACATTTCAATTGTTGGGCCAGATGGTCTTTGTTGACAAATAAATTTATTAATATTATCAATACTAATATTATTATTATTATTTTATTATTATTATTATTATTATTATTATTATTATTATTATTATTATTATTATTATTATTATTATTATTATTATTATTATTATTATTATTATTATAAACATTACTTTTATTATATTTTAATAAATTATTTCACGATTAACACGAAATGTGATAAATGATGTAGATAACACTGCCAGAGAGAATGTGTTGAAGTTCTCGCCCTTATTTAATAGTTTACCAATAAGGATGACACGGGTCTCTTTAAGTAATTGATTTTTTCTAACTTGTTTAATGTTCAGTTCATACTGAAAGCATGAATACAATTAAATTTTCCCACGATACAAAACTTATCTATCTTTCGTTCTATTACTTAATCAATCTTCCTCTCTCTCTTTCTCTCTCTCTCTCTATATATATATACACACACATATATATATATATACACATATATATATATATATATATATATATATATATATATATATATATATATATATAATGATAAATGATAACTTAAACATTTTGGTACTTTTGAATATGTGGCAGGTAATTTGATGAGTAATGAAACCGGAAATTACACTGGAAATGTAGATTATACAAGTCGTGGTGAGAACACCTTCAATATCCGCGAAAGGGCATAGTCGCTTTGAAGCAATTAAATGCACGACCTTACTAACACTCGCGAGTCATCGCCTAATAACAAGAAAAACAAACATGAGTTCTGCAGCAATAATTGAATTTGGCGCTTGCCGCACAGTCACGAAAATGACTATTCGCTTCATCGCATTACATCTGCTAGATGCATTAACGTAGATTAGGCTTTAAATTAGGCAAACCTCATCAATGTAATTAAATTAAACATAAGACCTCTATCCAGAGCATAACAGGCTGAAGTTTTCGGAGATAGCCTAATCAATTATCGTTTGTGTTTATTATTCTGAACTTGCACTAAAAATGACTGCCTAATTTAATTGAATTCATTATTTTTGTAATGTACAGCCAGTGTGCTTTTTAGAAAATAAATGTTAATAAATAATTCAATTAAATTTGGTTGAATCTAACGGATTTAATAAGCCACAAGCTGCACAGTTGTAATTCTTTATCTTAAACATATTACTCTTGTTCTAAAATCTATGTAATCACGATAGCTTGTGTAGCAAACAACTCGTCCAAAAATGATTGGTTAATTGAGTTAAAAATCACATTTACCAATATCTCTCGGTAACCAAGCACAATTTCGAAATGCAAGAAATCCACCATATATTGTTATATAGGTGTATATTGGCATATGTTCGTATAAACCTCTATGTATGGGTGTATGTGTGGGCATTGATTACTTTTGTCAATTGAAAGATGACATGAAAGTGACAAACATGAGCTACAAGTCTTTAAATCAAATTTGCGAGATTGAAGTAAACACCAATCCCATTTTATTTAACCAGTCGTTGAACAATATAGCTAAACAGTTAAATACTGTTTGTTGCGGAGAACTAATATATATGCAAGAATTGTATTAGGTGTTGCGAACCTAGTAACAAATTAGTTCAGTTGTGACCAGAAGGATAAACCAAAGACAGCATGAACGGAAAGTATAATCTCATGCACATTCGTTTCGTGCTTACTGGCGACTCATCAGTAGGAGCCGGTATTACGCCCTTTAACCACTATATATTTGGTGAGGAATGTGGGATAATAGGACGGTACAATCTCCTAGACGAATGTGTAAACCTGCAGTAGTGAAGCTAGCATCATATAAAGTCTACGACAATGCGACTTCAACGCTAACTCACTCTATATAATATATATACCGAGTCTGTAAAGGATACTAACAATATGGCTATTGTGTTAGTAACCGATACCAACATTTTAGTACCGAAAAGGTACATGGTACTAACATGATGGATATCAATGTATGCTATAGTTCACCGAAATTGAGAATTACAACAATTTCTGAACACCTGTTACTCCAGTAAATCCATACACTCTGGCCTTGATCGATATCAGTTATCACATTTCGCGGTAAGCATGACATCATTCAATTCAATATATAACAGTTAAATACTGTTTGTTGCGGAGAACTAATATATATGCAAGTATGTATTAGGTGTTGCGAACCTAGTAACAAATTAGTTCAGTTGTGACCAGAAGGATAAATCAAAGACTGCATGAAAAGAAAGTATAATCTCATGCACATTCGTTTCGTGAATTCTGGCGACTCATCAGTAGGAGCCGGTATTACGCCCTTTAACCACTATATATTTGGGAGATTGTACCGTCCTATTATCCCACATTCTTCACCCAAATATAAAGTGGTTAAAGGGCGTAATACCGGCTCCTACTGATGAGTCGCCAGTAAGCACGAAACAAATGTGCACAAGATTATATTTTCTGTTCATGCTGTCTTTGGTTTATCCTTCTGGTCACAAATTAACTAATTTGTTACTAGGTTCGCAATTACCATTACACACTAACATACATATTAGTTCTTCGAAACAAACAGTATTTAACTTTTGAGCTACAAGTCTTTAAATCAAGTTTGCGACACTGAAGTACACATCAATCCCATTGAATTTAGCCAGTCGTCGAACTACATAGCTAATCTACCGTCAAGCACACCTACTGACGCCTTTTGATCTTGCATGATCATCATCAGAGTACACGACGGCAGGCTGACTAGCAAGGATCATACCTCAATGCATATATATATATATATATATATATATATATACTCTCTTATATTTATATATATATTTATATATGAAAAACAAAATTTGATACACAGCTCCCATCCTTAGTAGTTTCGCATTCATTGTACTTGACTGGAAATGTCAGATGCACAATTTCTATATACGATTTCTCTAATGGCGAAATGTAATTGAAATTAATATTAATAACTATAATGAAAGTCGCACACACGATTTTCGAAGTTAAACATCCATTAAAGTTGGATTGCGTTTGTCGGTTCTTTACGTCGTTCATTAATACCGAGCAGGGAAGATTGATACTCGTTTGTAGCTGTATTGGACAGTAGGAATGAGCAGCAGTATGATTGATATTTAGTTCGCGACCGCAATTTTCATTTGACACAAACTGTATTTCATTGTGATAATGATGAAGTATAATTTGAAGTGCATTTTTCAATCGAATCATAATTTATGTTTTGAGTAGCAAAAGATTTGTTAAGATAATATTTTCCCTCAATATTTAACGTGATTTTAAATGAAACATGTTGCGCGACAGGGAATAGATTATTTACCTGATTTTCGGATTGCGTACTGAATTGATTGAATCCACTGTCATCATCATTTCCCCAGATATTTCGATATCCTGGTACGGATAACATTTTCAATAGAAAGCGCATCACCCACTAAGTTGACAATCAGTATGTCAAGTGGAAATATTAGTTTAAACTGCCCCATTTATATCTGGGGAAATCATGATGACAGTGGATTCAAACAATTTGACGTAATTGATTGCAATACTTTGTAATGTATTAATTAGTTTCCCTAACCGGCTTCTGTCAAATAGGCATTTGTAGCATTTCATAATTAACTTTAATTACGATTTAGGTGTTTGTTAAATTATAAAGTGTGATGGAGTTCACTTTTTTATTTTAGCTATGAACAAATAAGAGTTTGGTAAACCAATTTCACATTGCATTGTATGTGTCTCAACAATTTAAGATATATATATATATATATATATATATATATATATATATATATATATATATATATATATATATATATATATACTCTTTCTTCTTCTCTTATGTGTGTGTGTGTGTGTGTGTGTGTGTGTTGGTGTGTGTGTGTGTAAATTTCTAATTTTTATTGCATTCAAATGTTACGCAGTATATAATAAGAAAAATATCTAATAACGAAGTGGACAATAATTGTTCACTTTGTTATTAAATGTCTTTTCAGTTCTCGTCAGGATAAAAATATTGCAAAGGTGGACAAAATTATTATTTTGTCTTTTATAATTCACAAATCAATACAATCGCCTTCATATGCGTACGTGGAATTACAGAAGGCAGATTTTTTGTTATTCAAAAAATAATTTCTTTGCAATTTAATATATAAAAATAATTTATTAGTAAGCTGAACATAAACTGGATTACTAAGCGTGCAAAATTTAGTTTATGCTTGTTTTTTGGTGTACAAACGCATGCGTTTTTTTCTTATAACTTTTTATATAATGCAAACATAATGCCTAACTTAATATCTCAATTTGATCTAACTTTATTATTAACAAAACAAATAGTTTATTACCTGATTTGCGTTATTATAACACAGGCTATATTAAAAGAAACATGTTGCGCGACTGGGAATAGATCATTTACCTGATTATCGGATTGCGATCCGATATGTTTGCGTCCGCTGTCTTGCTGATTAATCCAAAATTTTCGATCTCCGGGTATGGAAAGGTATTTTTTTAAAATCAAGTTATGCTTAAGAGATCTAGCAACAAGTATAAATGGGGCACTTTAAACTGAAATTTCCACTTGACATACTTATTGTCAACTTAGAAGGTGATGTGCTTTCCATTAAAAAAAGATCTCCATACCCGGATATCGAAACTATTGGATTAATCAGGAAGACAGCAGATGCAAACCAATCGGATCGTAACCCGATAGTCAGGCTGTATTACATTTATATAATTAAATGAATAACGGAATAACAATTATTTTATGTAATCAAGGTTGCGATCTTGATATAAGCACCTTACTCATTAATTACGTGAATATGTCAGTATAAACTAAGCATTGTATAGTGTATAAAAGGCAATTAATCGATTAGACCGGTTTCGTCCTACTGGGAACTCATCACGTACTGGCCGCGGCAAATTCTGGCCTGTACGAGATGAGTTCCCAACAAGGACGAAACCGGTCTATTGGATGAGTTGCCTTTTCTACACTATACAATTCTTAGTTATTACTGACATATGAAAGTAATTAATGAGTAAGGTGCTTATATCAAGACCGCAACCTTGATTAAATAAAATACTTGTTATCCCGTCCGCGCAATCAATGGTCATTTAATTATATAAATATTAAATTTAAAACCACTTCTCCATGTTGTGTGGTGTCTGCTATATAATAAAATATAAGGAACGGTTAGGTGGAACTTTAGGCCTAAAGAATGCCACTTGACCTCCACCTAAACGAAAGGCTAACCTAGAAACATTAGTTAGTATATAATTGAAAACTGTGTTTAGTTTGCGACAGGATTGCTTATTGTTTAGAGCATCAGATTCCGAAGCTGACGGACCCAGGTTCGAGCCCAGTCCGTGGCAAATTCTGGCCAGTACATGATGAGTTCTCAATAAAAACGAAACCGGTCTACTGGATGAATGGCCTTTTCTACACTATACAATTCTTAGTTTATACTGACATATGTCAGTAATTAATGGGTCAAGTGCTTATTTCAAGGTCGAAACCTTGATTATTATAATTCTATTACACTTGTTTTGGTTCTTGAAAGTAATTCGATGTCTTTTGGCGCCCACTTTCTTCAATTCACCAATCATCACTAGCTTTAAAAAAACTAATGAAGTAGGTGCGATATTTCCTCTAACCACATAATTTATACTTCAGACTGATCTTTCATTAGATATTTGCGTGTCACTTTGGCGTGTGTGTACATATATATATCTACCAACTAAGTGAAACTAGAATGACTTAATATGAAGGCGACCTCAGTTAAGTCATTTCAGATAGTGTGTATAAAACAAATAAAAGAAATATCGCGCTTGCTTCATGAGTTTATTTTTTATAACTTGTAATGATGGGTGAACCGAAGAAAGTGGTCGCCAAATGCCACTGAAATATCAAGAAAAAAAAATGAAATTTAGCCTGTCATATTCAAAATGCCGATTAGGTAACTTTGAGTAATCCAGTTTCGTACTTTTTTTGATTACTTTGAGCACAAAGTTTGTCACTAAAAATTTCACAAAAATATGGTTGTTTCAAGCTATTCTGTAAAAAAAACTTATTTTTATTAATCATTTGTTTTAATGTAAAATAATTATAAAGTTATAAAAACCAGTGCGTAAACTTAATTCAATTAAAGTAAATCTAATTAGTCACGAAAATTTTACAGTGCTCATGAAGCTCTCTGCATTTACTATTTCGTTGACTATAACTTCATTTGGGCTATTTGCAAAAAATAACTAAATGAATTTGATAGTAGATAATGCTTCCATTCCAGGCAACTCGCACATATGAAATGAAAAGACACGGTATCATTCTAAACGGCCGAATATGTATATATATGGATATATATATATATATATATATATATATATATGGCATATTTATAGATGCTCTACATTACATTCCTAAAGGTGTTAAAAAAAGCTATTCAATTAAAATTCCAAGTTGTTCTGCTGTGTATCAATTAGCACAACAGGTGTGTGTGAATAAAATACCGAGCATTTTTAAAATGGATGACCAGGAAGGTAAATATGTCTGTAACGGCTCTACTTTCAAATTTACACAGTTCAATGTTTGTGAGACAGATGTGACCTCATGGTACGCGGATAAACAAAGAATATGTCTACACAGTAGCAGTGTAAATTGTTATATACTTGCAAATTATGCTAACGAACAAGCGTGAGTGCATTTTCAAACATCGGCGGTGGTTACAACGCCTAAAATTAGCCATCATTACTTGTTTGCCACACAGACGAAATAACTAATTTCAAAATATAATATCTAATTCAAATAATAAAACAATTAGATTAAAAATGTTAAAATCCATTAAATGGTGTTTTTATGTTTGAAGTAAACACCAATCCTATTGCATTTAACCAGTCGTTGAAAGACAGAAAAAATACCGCCAGTTACACGTACTGACGCTTTGCGCCCTTTCATGATCAGAGTACGACTGCAAACTGACAAGCATGGATGAAACAGAAATGCGTATATATGGAAAGCTAAATTAGATATACGGCTCTTACCTCTATTAGTTTTGCATACATTGTACTTGACTGGAAATATCGGCTGCACAATTTCTATCTTGTCACGATAATTAAATGTTTGCAGCTTTCGCACATATATATATATATATATATATATATATATATATATATATATATATATTCTTATAATTAGGAAAACACAAATAACAAAGTGGATAAAGGCCATTTATTTCGTGAATACTAATCATCTCTTATACAATCATACATATTTATACATTTTGGGTTTTCAATTGATTATGATAGTGGTAAGAAATCTGACTCGTTTTTACTGCTGTTTCTTGTTTTGACTGGTTGGTGAGTGTGTATGCGTGTTTGCATGTAAAGGTCATTCTCGCAGTATTGCAAAGTGATGTCTGAGATCTGGTCATTATTGTTTTGATAGCTTGAGAATTAACCATTTGTGCGCATTGTTCACTGTTACATATACAAGTGCTATTTTCCCAGTATAGTTGATCGTTTCACCTCGTTGCGCAAAATTTTCACGTGGTAACAACGCCAGTGTTGATTGCAGTGTTAAACGCTCACATTGTTTGGAGACTTCTGTCATCGTATGCGCCTCTATTATTTCCACTTCAGTTTGTTGCCAATCCGATTGTACGTTTGTTGATTCTAGTCAAGGGCCTGTTTGTTCTTGGCTGGATACTAGTAGATTGTTGTTGAATTTTGTTATTCTTGGCCAGTCGATAAGAATATAATGTTGATGAAACTTTTGATACATTATATATATATATATATATATATATATATGTATATGTATATATTGGTCAAGAAAGTTAAAGTAAAAGATTATGATGATGAGGATGATGTGCACATGAGATTATACCTTCCATTCATGTTGACTTTGTGTTATCATTCATGTTTTATTTTAACTAATCTGTTACTAGATACGCAGAACCTAATAGATAATTGAATAAAAGCTGACAGGTCTCGAACCTAGATACGTCTGGCTCGGAATCTGTTGCTCTAACCACTAAGCCATCCAGCCGCACACTGCATACAATTTTCAGTTATGTACAATATAATATTTTTTGGTTAGACTTTCCTTTAGGTGGAGCCTGTATGACATCCCTTTACACATTAATTTCCAACTACCAATCCACAATCTGTCATTATAGAATAGACGCCACACTTCACAGAGAAGTGGTATTTAAATAAACATTTATATAGTTTAAAGAAAATTAGTTGCGCGAGTGGAGATAACAATTACTTTTAATCAAGAATTTTATCTTTGCACAAACACCTGACGCATTATATACCTGCATTGTTCAGTATAAACTAAGCAAGGCGTCTTGCCGAAACCGGTCCACTGAATGAATTACCTTTTCCACACTACACAATTCTTAGTTTATACTGACATATGAAAGTAATTAACGGGTCAGGTGTTTATATCAAGTTCGCAATCTTCATTATGACAAATTTTATCACTGCCCACGCAACCAATGTTTATTTAAATATATAAATGTTCCAGTCATTGTTGTAGCATTTCAAAAACAGTTTGCGCAGTGATTTATCGCTCTATGATTGTTGGAACAGTGTTCTGCGTATAGCATTCAGTAGTCAATTTGGTGTCGATGGGCTCCGATGATAATAAATGGAGGTCGAATGCCATCAGATCGCGCGAATGACGGAAGTTTGGTTATGTTGGCTGACGTGTACGGTGGATAAAGATTGGAGTTACGTCTAAACTATCAAACGTGATTTCTTTAACAAATGGTAGTCATCACTCACGCAATCAAATATCGTTTAAATGTTATAAATTTATTCACGTATATATTCTTCCCTGTCTTGTATAATTATCGCAAAGCCGTGGGTATTTAAATTGACGGCGTTCTATAATACTTGAAGGCTGAATTCCTATTGGACTATTCGTGCCAATTGAAACATGCACAGAATGCTATTTACTTAGAAGCTTTACACGCGTACTATAATTACGCCTATCAGTGATCAACATATAATTTTGGACTCAAAATTCTCTGTCCAGCAATATTTAGTCGACTGGTTCTTATATTCTGATATCTATAGTTCTAGTTGAATTCCTACAGCTGTCTCTGAAACTTATCCCGTTTTGTATTCAACGCAGATTTCAAGTTTTTCATGAAGGAGACAAGGCAAACAATTAATTTTTTTCAATTAAGTTAATTCTCCAATTAATTCGATATACATACAAAAAGGTTTAGTGCATCTTCCAAAACATTGCTTACGTCACAAAATATATTTCTATTTATTTTAAAGCAGCTCGGGTTAATATTTCTAAAATTTTTATTTATGTTACCAGATTTCACATCAAAGATGAACACATAATTTTCCACGTTCTACTGTTTCGACAAACAATGTACAATTTTTTGGTTTGTGGTCTGAAATACTTGAAAGTAATTTAAAAGCAATTTAGGAGAAAATTGACTTTTAGTTAAGCATTTCAATATATAAATGTTGGATACTGTTAATTGCAGAGAACAAATACACATGCAATCGTGTATAATGTGTTGCGCACCTGCCAATAAGTTAGTCCAAATAGGACCAGAAGGATAGACCAAAGTCAGCATGAGCGGAAGGTATAATCTCAAGTGCACATTCGTTTCGTGCTTAATGGCAACTCATCAGTAGTAGCCGATATTATGCCCTATGTCCATTATATACTTTGGTGAGGAATGTGGGAGATTGTACCGTCCAATTGTTTCACATAGAAGATGGTATCACTCAATTGTGTCGCATTTTATATTATACCTTTCAAATGCCTCACAAGGAGATTGAACTGTCCAATTGCCCTACTAGGAGATTTTATCGTCAAATTGTCCCACATAAAAGACTGTACCGTCCAATTGCCTAACATAGGAACTTTTACCTTCCAAATCTCCCACATAAGTGATTGTACCGTCAAATTTTCCAACAGGAGATTGAACCGTCCAATAATCCCACTAGAATATTGTACCGTCCTATTGTCCCACATAAAATGTTGTACAGTCAGATGGCCTCACTAGGAGATTGAGCCGTCCAATTGTCTCATTATGAGATTGAACCGTCTAACTTTCCCACATAGGAAATTGTACTGTTTCATTGTCTCATATAGAATATTTTACCGTCGAATTTTCCGACATAGAAGATTTAATTATCCCCTTGTTACACATAGGAAATTAAACCGTCCAATTGACCACCAAATAAAATTTTACCGTCCAATTGTCTAACTAGGAAATTGAACGTCCAATTGTTCCACGTAGGAGATTGCACCATCCAATTGTCTCACTATGAGATTTTACCGTCCATCTGTCCCACATAGAAGATTGTACCGTCCAATTGTCCCACAAAGGTGATTTTATCATCAAATTGTTCCACATAGCAAATTAAACCGTCCAATTGTTCCACATGGGAATGTGTACTATCCAATTGTCTCATTAGGAGTTTGAACCATCCAATTATCCCACATAGAAGGTTACACCGTTCAATGATCTCACTATGAGATCGTACCGTTCAATTGTCTCACATAGCAGATTGTATCGTCCAATTGTCCCACTAGGGGATTGTACCATCAAATTGTCCCAAAAAGGACATTGTTTCGTCAAATTGCCTCGCTAGGAGTTTGAACCGTCAAAATTACAGACGAAAGAAATATAAAACTACCCTTAATTTAAATTGTTAATAGTTAATATGAATCTCGCACCTAATAGGTTCAAATGTTTATTTAAAATTTATTTATTGCAGGTTCGCACTCCTGAAAGATGTACAACCCAAATTAGTTTAACGGTAGTAAAACGTCGCCAAACACCCTTCATTTACATGTTATTAGGTGTTGTGACCTACCTTGTTTATCCACTTCGCATATCATCGAACTCACCAACGACTACCAGCCAACGAGCTACATTTGAGGTTTTGAAACACTTGGACGCTTGCCATGCCTACGTTCATCTAAATTGCGCAAACTTCGTTAACAAGTAATCGACTCATTGCTTTTTACCGCGAACAAGACATATGGTTGCTTTAGATTATTAAACTAAGGGTTCTAAAAAATGGATGACGCCAATTTGCAGCTAGAAAACTAATTCTATCGAGTAAAGTTAATATCAGGTGATAAAAACTGCGTGTTAACAAAACTTATATTTATTGTGAATACCGTCTCCTAATCAGTCGGATGCGATGCCACAAGCACAACAAAATAAATTTGGTCAAGTTATTGTGTAGTAAAATGGTGCTGCAAAACATACTCCATCAAGTTCACAGTTGATTTGGCGTGTAGTCCTGGCCTCAACTCAAAGAAATTAAAACCCTTCACCGAGAGGATTTTCTTATTCTTTAAATCAAGTTTGCGTGCATGAAGTAAACACCAATCCCACTGTATTTACCCACTCGCCGAATAACATAGCAAAACAGCCACCAGTCGCAACACACTGACACGTTTCGACCTTCCATGCTCATCATCAGAGTACGACGGCAAACCGACTAGCCAGGATCCAAAGGCATTGCATATATATGGAAATCAAAGTTAGATAGGCGGCTCTCACCTCTCGTAGTCTCGCACACATTATACTTGACTGGAAATGGGTGGCTGCACAATTTCTAATACAGTCACGAACATTAACTGTTTACAGTTTTCTTATATATATATATATATATATATATATATATATATATATATATATATATATAATACAATTAAACATTAAGTGATTGCGCGGGTGGTGGTAACAATGGTTTAAATCAAGTTTGCGAGTTTTAAGTAGACACCAATCCAATTTTATTTAACCACTCGTCAAGCAATGCGGATCGATCCTGGCTAATCAGTTTGACGTCGTACTCTGATGTTGATCATGGAAGGTCAAAGCGCGTAAGTGCGTGCGACTGGCAGTAGTTTTGCTATTTTGTTTGACGACTGGTTAAATACAAAATGGGATTGGTTAATCCGCTTGGATTAATACGAAACAAACTATTATATTGAGGTATTTTTCAATATTTTTCGAATGGCTAAAATGGGGTGATATGTGGTATTTACAATTGAGCACGCACAAAACCTGTATCAGAAGGGAAATTGTACATGACAAGCTGAAGATAAATGTGTGATTAGAACCAGAATCTCGCTGAATATTGCAAGATTTCGCTTGGCTTATAGAATTTAAATACATTGAATTAAGTCTTGCAAACAAAAGCAGGTTGAAATTATTTTTTTTAGTTCAAGTCTAATGAAATGGATAAATTTCATATTTTCACGCAATTTATTCAGAAAGTTAGGCATTGGCTTTTTTTTCAACAATTTAATTGCTAATAACTTACTTTTTTCAAAATGAGTTTTCCCACAGCCAATAAATTCGTTTTTTTCCAATGTATAATTAATTGTTATCACTAGCCAATGTAAACATTATTATCAACGTTTATATTTACTCAAATATTTAATATGTAACGTGCTGAAGTTTGAATTTTAGCAAACAACGCTGTTCACCTACTATTATCTACGAAAACAATATTTTATTTTTAATGCTTTTTTAAACTACGTATTTCTTAACATATCCTATAGTTTCTAACTTCGCAACTTATCTTTGTTATTTCGAATAATATAATATTTTGAATTCAACTGTTGAGGTTTGAGGTTTTACCTTTATTATGTTCAATATGGTTAGCAAATCATTAAATTAATCATTACTTGCAATATAAGATTTGACAGAAAACTAAACTTTTAGAAAATTCATCAAAACGGATCGCTGTCTCATCTTGACTTATTTTTGCGTGATTAGATTTGTAATTAACCAAAAGTTATTAGGAGAAAAAGGTAAAACTTCGGCACGATAAAATCAGTTATGGACAAGATTTTCTTTCATCTTAGGAAGTCATGGTGATTTTAAATCATAGGTCCTTTATAAAACACGGAAAAAAATTTTTTAATAGAAATTATTAAATCCAAAATATAAATAGTATTTAGAAAATCGCGGTAACCATTTACTATTATAGAAATCACTGTTTTGTTAGGTGGACAAAATTCAATATTTCTTGACGTCATATGTTGGCTTGCAAAGGCAAAATTTTTAAAGCGAAATCCAAACAGGTATTACCAAAATAACTAAGACATAAAATTGTTTAAATATAAACTTAATAGCTAATATCCTTTGATAGCAAGGTGCCTGGAATTAGCCAATTTCAATTCGGTAGATATGCTTGTGTATGATTAGTGTAATAGCTTTTAGCGTAGAAAGACAAAGTTTAAGGAAAGGCAAAACCAAAGTTTGTGCAAAATTTTCCTTAGATTGAATATTTCAAGGTGCATTTTTAAAACTAATTATTTATCAAATTTTATTATCGAATAAAAACAAAAGTTAATGCAAAATATTCTTTTGAAGTTTTACCTCGCTTTTGTTTCAAAGGTGTCTATAATTCCAATTAAATATCCCAATTAGTTTTCCCGACAATATATATGTTCATTAATTCAAATATTCAAGGTTGGTGGTGTCAATATCAACTTATCATGTTTTCTGGTTTACATGAAGTAAATCTTAAAACGAATCAGATCGTTTTTCTTCATTGATCATTGACTTGTAATTAAACAAGCTCCTATCGTAATATGTTGCGACGTAATAGTTGGTCTATTGCCTATTACGTGAGTATTCAATTGGAAATTAACAAATGTCATACATGTTGGTCATTTGCAGTAAAGCTCAAATCACAAAATGGATGAATCACATAAGTTATTTCGCATTGAATCGGATGAGCATGTCAAAATTGACATTGTTGAACACTTGAAGAGATATTTGTCATGCACACTAACCAATAATCAGTTAAGGCTAGCAAAGTACACAAAGTTTGCGGCACACTTTGTCAAGAAACGTGTATAGAACTCTTTATAGAGTCATGGTTGGACCGGTTTCGTCCTTATTGGGAACTCATCACGTACCGGCCAGAATTTGCCGCGGACCGAGCTCAAACCTGAGCACATCTGCTTCTGAAGCTGGGGCTGTAACCACTGAACTATACTGCCATTACCATCTAGTAGAACTTGTTGGTAATACAGTTTTGTATTAAATGTTGTAAGCCTAGTGGATGGTTTGTCTTTGCCCCGTATAAAATATTTAGTTTATAGTGATATATATATATATATATATATATATATATATATATATATATATATATATATATATATATATATAATAGGATTGGTGTTTATCTCGTGCTCAAAAACTTGGTTTATCGGACGTATATTATGTTTGTTCTTATAACAGCAGATTAGCAGTTGACTTCGCTTCCACCAACGTCCAAGTCGACACCTTTAGTTTTCATTGGTTTTACTTCTCAAGGATCATATTCGTTCAAGCAAGTAAAGAATACTAATCAAGCACCTAATTTAATCAATTTGTAATCTATTTTAGCATAATTATTTTCCTGGTTTTGTACCATTTCACTCTGCATAACTACGTCTTAACGGCGTGACTGCAAAATACCGCATTATCACCGGAATATAAGAAATCAGTTATCTCGCTCTAACTGATGCAGCAGCGTTTAGTCGTCAGCACATCGCAATATTTCCACGAATGATAAAAGTTTTGACAGGGTACTTTACAAAGCTTTAGTTAATTTAAGCAATAGTTTACACGTTTAATTTGTTCAAACCGGTTTTCTGAGTGACTGTTTCCCCTCAAATAATTTAATTACTGCCTTCAACGCCTGTCGTTTGTCCACTTCTAAAGGATCCAACTGCACCTAACTCATTCAGGATGTTTCTAAGGCCTTTGGGGTTGTCAATTCCTTGAAGATTAAACTCGCCTGATTGAATAACGGCATTGACGCGTGTGTATTTATGTTAACTAAATTCCGTGCTCGAAATATATTCAAAGCTTTAAATGTTTGCAGTGGTATCTCAAGATCTGCATATAGCCGATCTGGTGTTCGGCAAGGATCAATAATGGGTTCATTGATTTGCAGCGAAGCCCTTTCACAGACTCGCTTAGCTAATGACCACTTCCAACTGATTTAGCCGGCCGTTGACATGGTCCTGTGTGGAGCAGTCCAAACGCATTCAACTATCTCGCATCTCGGAATGCCAATTTGCCATCTTCGCTGCAAGCTCGTCATTGCTATGACCTTCTTTAAACAAAATCTGGAAGGCAACTCATATAGTGAAACTGAATTCCGATTGCTTGTTATCTTCGCCGATTACAAACCGACTGCTAGACATTGAGATGATAGACAGAGTAAAGCAATTTTTGCGTAGCATTTTCTACTTCACAAAACTCCTTTGGACAACTAGGTCAAGTCACAGCGAACCCCGTCACAATGGCTCGTTTAATCTGCCTTGACAATCCTCGTCTATGCCAAAATATTCCCTATGGTCTTCTCACTTGGGATTCACCTCCAGTCATCGAATCTCAATTTCAAAAAGATGTCAACTTTCACGATCTTAACTACCGAAAACGCCTGTTTTTGGCCAATCTACTAACCATTTGGTGTAATCGCAAATTAAAGTCTTATCTCTTATGTTCATCATGCGTGAACTTGTTTATTCTATTATCAAATTTGTCTTCATATGACCGCACATTCGCACACGCGCCGAAGTAAGTCCTCAATTCCATCCTGTCGAACCTCGAATATTTTTACTGAAGTCCATTTCTTTTACCGAAAACAACAAATTATTTCAACACTGTATGCACGAAGATAAAATTCCTATCACATTATGAAGCTAAGAGTGTAGTTTGCATTCTCCAGGTTAGATAAATTACAAAAATTACTGGCAGGTCAT
This sequence comes from Eudiplozoon nipponicum, assembly GCA_029291075.1. NCBI lineage: Eukaryota > Metazoa > Platyhelminthes > Monogenea > Mazocraeidea > Diplozoidae > Eudiplozoon > Eudiplozoon nipponicum. Next base: position 24,865 of record JAQBSW010005651.1, read on the forward strand.
CAGTAAGTATAACGCCATTTACCTCTTATATATTTTGGTAAATAATGTAGGCAAATAGGACGGTGCAATTTCTTATACGAATGTGTAAACCTGTTGTTTTCGAAATCTTTTAAAGGTAATAACAACATGTCTATTGTGTCAGTACGTGATACAAACACTACGGTTGCTGTAAAGGTACATGGTACCGACACAATAAATTTCAATGTATGCTAAAGTTCACCAAAATTGAGAATTACACCTATTTCTGAACAACTGTTACACCAGCAAATCCGTACACTCTGGCCTTGATCGATATCAGTTATCACATTTCGCGGTAATCATAACATCATTATTTAAATATGTAACAGTTAGATGTTGATCGTGGCGGAGAACTGATATATATATATATATATATATATATATATATATATATATATATATATATTTATAATTAGGAAAACACAAATAACGAAGTGGATAAAGGCCATTTATTTCGTGAATATTAATCATCTCTTATACAATCATACATATTTGCCTTACATTTGGGTTTCAATTGATTATGCTACTGGTAACAAATCTGACTCGTTTTTACAGCTGTTTCTTGTTGTGAGCGTTTAACACTGCAATCAACACTGGCGTTGTTACCACGTGAAAACTTTGCGCAACCAGGTTAAACGATCAACTATACTGGGAAAAATAGCACTTGCATATGTAACAGTGAACAATGCGCACAAATGGTTAATTCTCAAGCTATCAAAACAATAATGACAAGATATCTGACATCACTTCGAAATACTGCGAGAATGACCTTTACATGAAAACACGCAAACACACAAACACAAACGCATACACACTCACCAACTAGTCAAAACAGCAAACAGAAGTAAAAACGAGTCAGATTTGTTACCACTAGCATAATCAATTGAAAACCCAAAATGTATAAATAGGTATGAATGTATAAGAGATGATTAGTATTCACGAAATAAATGGCCTTTATCCACTTTTTTATTTGTGTTTTCCTAATTATAAGAATACTGTGGTAAATTAAAAAGGAATGGACATCATAAAGAATATATATATATATATATATATATATATATATATATATATAACATATACTATATATATATTCAAAGGTGTAATAGGACTTGCGCACCTAGGAACCAATTCAAAGTAGGCATAAGCGGAAGTTATAATTTCATGTGCACATTCGTTTAATGTTTACTGGTGACTCATCACTAGCAGCTAATATTACGCCCTTTATTCATTATAAATTTTGCTGAGGAATGAATGAAAAATGGACGTTACAAACTCCTACTCGAAAGTGTAAACTTGCGGTAGCAAAGCTAACTTAACATAACGTCTCTGACAATTTTGCTTCAATGGAAACTCTTTAAAAATAATATATATATATATATATATATATATATATATATATATAACCATAGTGTTGGTACATTTTACAGGCTTGTTATATATATAATACATGGTCAGTTGGCTACAAAGTCGCATTTTCGAAGACTATTTGAAGACAGTCTCACTACTGCAGGCTTACAAATTTGTATGGGCGATTGTACCGTCTAAATGTCCCATATTCCTAACCCAAATATAAAGTGGGTAAAAGGCGTGTTGCTGACTAGTACTGATGATTCTTCAGTAAGCACGTAAAGAATGTGCACATGAGATTTTTCGTTCCTGAATTTTCACTTGATTAAGTGGGTGGCAACTAGTCAGATTTTCCATTGAACTGCTTTCTCTTGGTTTAGTTGATTTTTAAGTGTGTGTTTCTGTGTGTATTTAGGAGTCGTTCTCATTGTATTAAAGATGAATGTCTGAGAACTGGTCACTCTTGAATTGATGGTTTGAGTTTTGATCAACTGTTTTCTTTGCTTCTCGTCACGTGTACAAATGCTTTTCCTCAAACGTCGTGTTACGTGCATATATTACATTTGTTATTTGCTGTTATGTTCGCTTAGTCTGTTTAGAATGCATGCTTTTGTTTCATGTTTATATAGATTGAACTTTCATAAATTTTACAAGTAGAAACTGAAAATAATTTAGACTTTTATTCCAAATGTATTGCCACAAAAGCGAGAACAATACCAGAATGAGGTTTGGCTAATTGAAAATTTGCATGCCAACTTTTCAATGAGACTGTTTCTGCCAGAGTAGGCATCAAACTTTTAACAATCGTAATAACTCACGAAAAACAAGATGTGCATATATCCGTACTTATTTTTATTAGTAAACGTGTAAGTGTGTACCTTTTGCACATACTATCACATAGCAATAATATTATATTGATGAAGAGTTCTACAAAATTGTGGACTTCCTATAAATTATCGTGACATAATGGGTCACAGGTTATTCATCAGTCCACATTTCAGATGATTTTCCTGACGTGACTTTCGACTACATCACATCCGGCGCTGTACAGACAAATTTCGGTTTCCTATACTTGCTCGTATCGTAATCATGGTAAAATTGACTAAACGGATTTTTGCATAGATGAAAATTTTGGTAAATATCACTGAATCTGTGAATCACTTACTGCTGTAGAATATATATGTGGCAGTTGCTTCTTATCTTTCCATCAAAGAGGACGGGTAAGACTGAAATGGGAAAAAATTGCTAGGATACAAGTTGTTTATAGCGGTTGCGCCTCATAACTTTAGTGATGAAGGCAAACTTTACATAATTACATTAATTCAAGGTTGCGATCTTAATACAAACACCTGACTCACCCTGCCGCAGGGTGGCTCAGAGGTTCATGCACCAGATTCCGAAGAAGATGTGCCCAGGCTCGAGCCCTGACCACGAAAAATTCTGGACGTAACTGTATGAGTTCCCAATAAGGACGAAACCGGTCTACTGAATTAATTTCCTTTTCTAAACTATACTTTTCTTAGTTTATACTGACATATGTAAGTAATTAATGGGTCAGGTGTTTATATTAAGTTCGCAACATTGATTATAATAAGAATAATACCGACTGTCAGGTATGAACCAAAACTTTGCCTTTCTAACCTGAATATTATTTTTAATTATAAAACATTACCAAAATTCAATGAAAAAGGCAACACTTAACATTAACTTACCGGAAACATTAAGGGAAACCATGGGAAGAAGAAAAATTTTGATTAATTGTTTAAATAGTGCAGCGATATTAGGCTGCCTAAATAGATTGATAAATCATTAACACAAATAGAACCCGAAAAGCACACAAACCTATCAGCACAAATGAAAAATGAATATTCAAGAATCGTTCAGTTCATGAATAATTTATTTTGCCTCTTCTATTAACAGATTCGGCTATTTAAAATTCATTACCGTTCTTCGCTTTGATGTACAGTTGAAAATCAATTTGTCTTCAGTTAAATTATTTGCAAACATTATAAGCGGAGTAAAAATATAAACGCGAATATTTGTACGGTGTTGCGTACCTTGTTGAACGTTTTTCAATCTTGAACAGATGGGTAAATTCAAAGTATGTTATCATAAATTTTGTACTACATTTTACACACTAAACAATATATATATATATATATATATATATATATATATATATATATATATGTAATACGATTACTCAACCAATGATTGCGCAGCTGGTGGTAAAAATTCTTTGATTGAAGTTTGTAAGCATGAAGTAAACACCAAACACATTTTATTTAAGCAGTCGTCGAACAACACAGCAAAACTACCATCAGTCACACGTACTGACTCGTATTGACCTACCATGTTCATCGTCAGAGATCATCGTTAAACTGGCTATCGAGGATCAAATCTCGATGCACAAATATGGAGAGCAAAATTAGATATGCGGCTCTCACCTCTAGTAGTCTCGCATACATTGTACTTGACTTCAAATGTCGGCTGCACAATTTCTGTGCATTCATGAAAATAAGCGTAATTGCCGTCATCGCTACATATATAGAAATTATACAATTAACCCGTACTTTATTGCTCGGTTTGTGGTAAAAATTCATTAAATCGTGTTCGCGAGCTTGAAGTTAGAACCAATCCCATTTTATTTAACCTGTCGTCGAACAACATAGCAAAACTACTGTCAGTATATCGTACCTACAACATAGCAAATGTGCCCTAAGTCACACGCACCTAACAACATATCAGTATGTGTGACTAACGGTAGTTTTGCTATGTTGTTCGAAGACTGATTAAATACAATTTACACACTAGTTTTGTGCTTACTGGTGTTTTTGCACCAGAATGCAATTTTACATTTCGTTACGTAATATTGGACATTTGGACGTTCATACTACCAACTTGTATCATCTTAAAAATATAATTTACTCCATGTTAGTTTTCGACAATGTGACTTTAAAGCCAGTTCACTATACAGGATATGTACCATATAAGGTAAGGCTAAAAAACCATGCTTAAGGATACAGGCTATATTTCGTCGAAACTAGGAATGTAAAAAACTTTTGGGTAGAACGTGTTTAGAATGGTTATCATTGCCGTTTTGGATATCATTAAACCTATCGTAAACATCGTGTTCTTTAAAGCCTTTAAAAGTATTTTTTAATTGGTTGTGAGTGAGCGTTGAAATTGCATAGGTAAAGAGATCAAAGAGAGTTGAATTTAGTACCGCTTTAATACAGAAACGTGTTTGAGATCCCCCAGTAAAACTGTACCACATTACATGCCTATATGTATTGCGGGTATAGGCGTAATGCAGGCTGTCATTGAGAAATCAACAGGCAGCTCAAAAATAATGAATACATGTGAGTATAATCTATACCCCAAATTAGCAGGTACGTTCTCAACAAAGTTGTTCGTAAAAACATGACGGATTTATTTAGGATAACATATCAAATCTGTCATGATGATTTCAAGGTGTGAGAATATCTTTCCCCTGCATTTGCACTCAAAATAACAGCCAATCATTTGTGCATAAATCGATTAAAGCCAGGTACACGCTATTCCTAAAAACTATCATTTTCATAATGGCGCAAATATTACTCGAAGGAATGTCTCCAGATAGCCACAACTACTCGAAATGCCTTTCATGCGACTAATTGAATTTTTGAGTGATAGATTAATATCGCAATTTATTACACTTAAAAACTGCTGGAATAGATCAAATAAATATTGAAACTTTTTCGCAATAAAAATGAAATAGAATAATTAGCATTTAAATTAAAATTGGCCCAATGCTTTAAATAAATATTCGCCATTGTTTTCAGTTTCAAATTTTAATAATTATATTCAATTGAGTTTATTTATTTTCTGGTTGTATGATGCAAGAACAGATAATTTAAGTCGCGCACCAGAAAAACCGATTGCGCAATAATCGAATTAACTTCTTCGTTTAACGGGCGCTTTAATTCGCATTTATATCGTCTCCTATCATCCAAACACGTTCAATTTACCACAAAGTTAATGTATCCTTAAACATTTTGCGACATTATTATAACCTTTCATACAGAATCAATAGCATTTGGAATTTTAGCAATTTCATAATTGGTAATCACAACAAAATGTGCACTAAAATGAAGTGCGGTAAACTAATAAATTATGACAAAGGAAAAAGACATTTATAATTGGTAAAAAGAAAACTTATAAATTAAGTCTCTGTTATTGGTCTTCTGATGGATTAGCCGTATATTATCGTAAACAGTAACACTATATTAACTCGAAATGTGTTCTTCTGACGATTATGCAATTCTAGCAAAGAACAAAAGATATTTCAAGTTTTGTTGAATTGAACAAAAATGACTATTTTGTCAAACTTTTCCTTAACACAGAATCGAATTACACTTGGAAAAAAGACGCTGGCAATTTTGCAACAGTTTAAGAATTGATAAGTGCTATGTAGATAACAGCTCGTTTAACAGTATTATTAACAATAATATATTCTTATTGAAAATGAAATCAACAAAGCTTTAAGAAATTTTTAAATAATGGCATTCGGAGGGACAGGAAATTGCATCACACATGAATGTTTATTTGAAGGCCTAAATTTTGTAAACGCATTTCGTGTGAAAATAAATAACCAAATAATTTTTGTGTGGGCAAATCTTTGTACATTTAATGACTGTAAGTATTAATAAAAATTGGCATTACATATTGGACGCCAAGATCTATTTTTCGTAACACACAAAAATGTAGTGAACCTCAAATGACTAATTCCCAACAACCTTTTCAGAAAAATTTTGTGTCAACTTAAATTGCATTTATTTTTATTCAAAATATATATATATATATATATACGTTTTCGCACAAGACATGAAGTTAAATTATCTGTTGGCATAAATAAAATCAATGCACTATCTTTTAAACGTACATTGTAGGCGCGGACAGTGACAACAATTACTATAATCTATGTTGCGAACTTGATATAAACACCTGACCCATTAAGAACATATATTAGTCAGTATAAAATAAGAATTGTATGGTGCAAAAAAAGGCAATTCATCCAGGAGTCCGGTGTCATCCTTATTAATAACTTATTACGTACTGGCCAGAATTTGCGGGGATAGGTCTCGAACCTGGTTAGCCTTTCAAATTTTGTGTACTGTGCGGCCGGACGGCTAAGTGGTTAGAGGACCTGATCCCGAGGCAGACGTGCCCAGGTTCGAGCCCTGCCCGTGGCAAATTCTAGCCAGTGCATGATGAGTTCCAAATAAGGACGAAATCGGTCTACTGGATGAATTGCCTTTTCCACAATATATAATTCTTAGCTTATACTTATGTAATTACTTAATGGGTAATGTGGTTATATCAAGTTCTCATCCTTGATTTTAGTAAATGTTATCACCGCCCGCAAAACCAATGTTCGTTTAGATTGCTTACTTATCTGGTCCGAAATCCGTCAATTTATGTTAACTTCCCCTTTCAATAATTGATTCAATTAAATGTTTGGGTTAGTCATTAGATATTAAATCCATTGTACTCTTCCTGTGAGCAAAAACAAAAAGAATTTTTTTCAGATACAAGAAATATTTCTTTCGCATAATCTCTCCAAATATCTACTAATGAACATGTATTTATGTATAAATTGGAAAGCAAAACAAGATAGGAATATGTGAACATAGAGAGAGTGTGAAAAACGGAAACCAATCAATTTCATGCGTCACATCCAGTTCAAGCTCAATGCCTGTCCATGCTTCTTCTGCTTGCATAAATCCGGTTGCAATTTGTTTATCCATAAGGCTTCGTATGTGGCTAACTCACCTTTGTTTTTGCATTTATTAATTACTTTGAATGCTACGTCTGGAGAACATACGTGCGCTGTTTCGATGATGTGTATGCGCAATAGCAGACGTGTATTCAACATCTGATTTAAAACAGGCGTTTAAGTTGCAATGTTCTCTCATTCGAGTAATTAACCTTCTGGTCGATCGGCCTACGTAAGTTGATCGACAACTTGCGCATTTATATTGGTAAATAATATTTGATATCGACATTAACGGCTGTTCCTCTTTGATTGGTGGAAAAGGAAAGTGTGTTACCCTAAATAACACTCGTAGTTTAGCTGCATTAAATGTGGGTGTTAATGCTGCTTCAAAGTAATTACTAAATGCAAAAACAAAAGGGAGCTAGCCACATACGAAGCCTTATGGATAAACAGATTGCAGCCGGATTTGTGCAAGCAGAAGAAGCACGTACAAGCATTGAGGTTGAACTGGATGTAACGCATGAAATTGATTGGTTTCCGTTTTTCACACTCTCTCTATGTTCACATATTCCTATCTTGATTTGCTTTCCAATTTATACATAAATATATGTTCATTAGTAGATATTTGGGGACATTATGCGAAAGAAATATTTCTTGTATCTGATAAAATTTCATTTTGTTTTTGTTTACAGGAATGGTACAATTAATTTTATTTCAAAAGATATTAAATCGTTAGTTGCTTTATTTTTTTCGTTGTCTTTTAAATTTGGACTAACCAACTTGTAAATTCTTGAAAAGCAACCACGAACTGATGCAAAATTATATTGAAACGGCACAAAAGTGCTGTTACGATAATACTGTGCATTATATATTTTGTTGAAAATTTACTACTCAATTGGACTACATTTATTATACAAATTTTCTATTATCCTGCACTAGGCAATCTACAAGATCACACTCTAAAATATAAGCGCACACATAAATAATAATATTAGTTTTGTAACTAATAATTATAATTTTTTTTTCTGGAAAAATTAATGTGATAAAATTGTATTTTTTCGTCAGCATAGAATCTGCTGTTGCGCAGAATAATATAATCAAGCAAGTTACATACTGCTTGATTTGAGGAGCTAATATATATGCAATTATGTAGTAGGTGTTGGCGCATCTAGTAATAAATTCGTACAAATAAGACCAGAAGGATAAACCGAAGTAAGCATGAACGGAAAGTATAACGAATGTGCAAATTAGATTACACCTTCCGTTCATGCTGTCTTTATTTTATCGTTCTGGTCCTATTTGAACTAAATTGTTACTACGTGTGCAACACCTAATAAATTACTTCAATTAAGTAAGTTATTTATTTAGCAAGGAAGTTATCGATCTAATAAAAGTAAGAAATTCGATGACATTTACTTGTATTAATAATATTAAAATTACATATAGGTCGGTTAAATGGTTACGTACTGAAATAGTATTCGAATATCAGTTACACCATGAAGCGATATTCATATATTCTGTCGAAAAATGACATTCAGTTTATGTGTTGTTATCTTTTATTCTTAATGATCCTTTATGTATGGCTCCATTACTATTTCGCCGACTTGCGTTTGCGGTCTTGAATCGATACTGGAGTTTAAATTCCTATAATTTCCTACTTAATGCCTCCACTTTAGCCACGAACTCTTCAAAATTGAACATTTTAGAATGCGACCTAGTAAGAAGAGCAGCGTAACTAGGAATTATAGACAGAAGAAGAATGTATATAGATCGTGTCCTATAATTTGAATTATGATTGGCTATAACGAAGTAATCGAATTTATTAAAAGCTCAATTCCTATTGGCTAATTTAAATATTTTTTTCTAACATGAACATTATATTAAATCATAGAAGCTTGGAATAGATAATTTAAACACATTTTAGATTTAAGATGTTATTTATTTATTTAATGAATAAAAATACGGCCAAATTATTTTATAGCATTATTAAATTACAGAAGATAGTGTGTTCTTTACTCAATGCTACAATTAGAAATAATTAGTAGTTTATTTATTGACAAACTATTTTGTGAAGAAATAAACTGTAAACAATCTAATGCTATTTTAAATCAAATTTTATTTAAGATTGAAAGTAACACCAATCCTATTGTATTTCATGAGTCGTCGAACAATATAGCAAAACTACCGTCAGTCAAAGGTACTGACGCGTTTCAACCTTCCATGATCATCATCAGAGTACGAAGGCAAACTGACTATCGGGATTAGTGGTGTCGTTTGTTTTACTGCATTATATATATATATATATATATATATATATATATTGCGAAAGCTGCAAAACTTTAATAATTGTAACTGCATAGATATTGTGCAGCCGGCATTCCAGTAAAGAAAAATATGTGCGATATTTCTAGAGGTGAGAGCCGCATATCTAATTTTTCTTTATTTATATATACATTGCCGTTTGATCTTCACTAGTCAGTATGCCATCGTATTCTGATGATGATCATGGATGTTTTAAAGCCGTCAGTACGTGTGACAGACAGTAGTTGTGCTATGTTGTTTATTTCTAGATTGCATTCTTGATTTCAAAAACTGCTTCCACCACCCGTGCAATAAAGGATTGTTCGAACAACCTAACTTCTTTTTGCTCAAAGTTTATCTATTCTGTTTAGCGTCACTAAAATGACCTCGTTCTCGTAGGGCAATGCTGACATGGTGTTGAGTTTTAATTGTACCGGACCAATGGTTTTTACTTAATCAGTTAAAATATCATTTAATTACATATATTTAATTTAATTAAACAAAATTTCCATAAAAACATTACTGAGAGTAATTATAGTTGTAATAGTGAATTTAGAACACACTGTCAGTTAAAATATTTTACAGTTAAGTTTTTGTCTTCTAACCTAATTTACAAACTAATTATCAGATAAATGATAAACAATTTGTGTCATTGCTAATTATTACGCGCGACGGTCAGTTCTGCCTAATTTTATTATTGAAAGCTATATTTCCTTTTCATTGGGTTTGAGCAGTTCCCAATTACAAGTAATTATTATTTATTTGAAATATTAAAAAGCAATATAAACTGATGAATAATGGCGATTTTATACATTATTTGAAATTAACAAAAACAAAGTGATGTTTAATAACTAATTATAATTAGAAGCAAACCTTATCATATTCCATGTTCCTAAATTATTAAAACTTATTTAGTTTAAAAATCTTTGGAAAAAATATTCTGCTCTTATGGATAATTGAAAAATAAAAAGCTCTTTATTATTTGAATTATTTATGAAAGTTAATGATTATAAAACATATAGCTGGGAAATATGCTCATTTATTTTTGTCAAACTTGTGATGTTGGCATTGAATATTTTTAAACTGGACGGCCAACACTATCTATTAAATAATAGTTTCAAGAGAAAAGTTGGCGGAATTTTGTTGGAAATTTTTAAATGAGCAATAAATTGCTGGTTTGCCCTAAAAAGTATATTTATGGCACAAAATACTTAGTACACTGACAAAATTAATAAGTTACTTATATGTTTCTTACCAATACTTATTAGAGGCCTATCTAAGTGTGTGTGTTTCGAATGGAAGTAAATATAATTTAGTAATCGTAAAACTTTTCACTAAGTCAATCCTGAAATAAATGCGCTTTTCAAGCAAAAGTGCAGTGTGTTCAAGCGAAATAATTTTTTACATATTAAGAGGTTGTGGAGTTCCGACTTTTTAGGCGTAAAAGACAGTTATGCAAATAAATATGTTTTTAAATAATGAGACGAATTTCTCTGGTAGCTTGGATAATGCCAATTACCGATTAGGTTCTATAACGTGTATGTTCATAGTTCATAAATCAATCATTGCTTTCTAAATTTGAATATTTCTAGTCGTGTATCTACTATAATCTGGTACATTTGGAATGGTGAAACTTCTAAGTTGGTTATCGACTTTGCGGAATACCTGGCCCATTTTTTTATACATCGAGCGAGGGAGGGCGGCATGAAAATATGACTTTATTTACTGCAGAAAAAAATTATTTGAGCCAATTTAATTTTTTAAATTTTTATCGCCTACCATATTGAACCTTGTATTTGATATTATTTAGTGCGCTGATTTATCTACTGGAAATAAATTTTATATTTTTTAACTGCAACATTTAAAATGAAATGATGTTGATTTCCACTTTTAAAATTAAAAATACTGTTCGCAGACGCCACGTTTTTTTAAATCCTGAATTATATCTAATGAAAAAAACAGCCACATCAAAATATTTAAAAATTTATTTTTATGACAAAATATGTTTAAAATTTGATCTACTTAAAATGGAATTTTAAAGATATACAAATGTATGCTTTCTGATACTAAAAATGGTTTCAGCAGAACATCAATGAATGCAAATTCTGCACGGTACGTGGTGAGATCCAATAAAGGTCGAAACCGGTATACGGGATGAATTTCCTTCACCGCACTATACTGGTTATTCAGTAATATGTAAGTAATTAATGCGTCAGGTGCTTATATCAAGATCGCAACCATGCTTAAAATGAAGTGTCATTATCGCCCGCGCAACAAATGTTCGTTTAATTATATAAATGTTCATTTCAATACCACTTTCCCATCATTCACCTAATGCACTTCCATATCTTTGAACACGGTATAAAGTACGCGGAAAAATTAGTCAACTTGAATGTAACTTGATAAATCTCTTAATAATGTTCCAAAAGACCGTTATATTAAAATCAAATCGAAAACACTTTTCACGGGAATGGTACAAAAAGGATTACCTTGGCATATGCGGCCTCACTTCTTGTAGTCGTGAAAATGTTGTACTTTACTTTACTTTACTGCGACTGACTCCTTTTGGAGGATAAGCCGGCTCCATGACATTTCATGGAGTTTCTTGAGAATTTGGTACAAGTGGTGTCCCCTCACCACTGGGCTTTTTGATCGAGGACGCACCTCTAGCCTTTGCACATCCAAGCGCAGTCTGCAAGGCAGCAGTAAGTTGCATGGTTGCCAGTGGCTGTTGAGAGCTCATTCGCCATTCGGAAGTACGGGGTACTGTCCAGGAGTCCATGTAATCCTGTGGCTGTTGAACCCTTTTCGGTAAATGTCGACTGTAACAATTTTCAGGCATTCACAGAAATAACGTTGATTTAGCCCTGGCCACAAGTGTGTAAGTTATACAGTCGGATTCAAAGAATTAAAAGGACGTTTATTTTGACGACTTTTTTTCATTATAAGGTATGTCAACAATCCGTATTGAAAGATATGAAATAATTAAGATTTGAGGTGATTTTGGGCAATTTTTATCCGACACTACCTTAAATATTCTAAGGTGTTTTCCAAGCCAGGTAAGTATCAAAATGGATATGTGCCAAAACTGTTGATCAATTCTTTAAAATATGATGCCAACATATTTAGCAGCATCCACTTAGAAGGCAGGGTTCAGTGTTCTTGTACAATGCACACAATAAAATGTGAGATGTAATCAATTTTTAAATGCTAATGCGTATCTGAGTTTATCCTACATTTATCTTAATTAACTATAAATCTTCAGACCTTTCTACGATTTAGGAAAACTGTTGTATTAAGGTAAATATTGTGACGGCATTCAATTATTTAATTAAGAGACTTATAAGTGCGTCATAATAACAGTGAACGAAATGTGGTCTGTTTTACTCCTACACTGATTTCTCAACTCTGATTAGGTTTTGCACCAGAATAATGTAACGGAAATGAAATATACGCATAGATTTACAAAATGCTATAAGCATATGTCCACAACGAATAACTGAAAAAATTGAACAAATGTATATATTTTAACACGTTTCCGGTATGGATTAAAGTTTGCACAAGATTAAAAATGCAATTCGTCTAGTAGACCGATTTCGTGGGTGCTAGGTCGTCAAATGTGGAGGCCAGAATTGCCGCGCTGGGCATTTAAACCAGAGTACGTTTAATTTAAAGATACAGAGTTTATGTACGACGGCACATATAATGCGTATAACATGCTATTCTAAGTTATATATATATATATATATATATAATATATATATATATATATATATATATATATATGTCAGATCTTGCCTTATGTTGATCATCCTAGAAGTTAATATTGTCGTGGCTCGGAATTGAACTGGAATTTATCTCATTCAGTCGCGCGTTTTATACATAAAGCCAGCTAAATTGCGCATTTTCTGTTATTTTTTAGTTTTACACAAAATACTATTTTATGACAATTGTTTCCCCAGGTGAATTTTTATGTACTTTTGTCGATATGTTTTAATATATAAGAGGTAAAAATGCCAAAGCTATGCAAACTTCAAATCGTTTTATCAGTACACGAAAAGTAACCTTATAAACGACGATAATGACACAAATGTTAATTTTTAAAACTTATTATTTTATCTATACAAGGGGATTAGATACAAAGAAAATCATCGCAGAAATCAGATAACCAATTTTTTTAGCAGTAGCTGCCTCATTTATTATTTTAACTTCCTTTTTGCTTTCGAACTATACAGAAGCACTTTAGATTTATACTCTAAATAATTGGATGCATTTTAATGAAATTAATAGGGCCAACTTGGAAACGACATACATTGAAATAATAATTTTAGCATTTACTAAATAATCTAAACTTAATTGAAACTATCTCACCTGTTAACATTCAAATAAATTGGTCGCGAAACGCATACATAAGAGTATGCAAAAATGTATCGTTATGCAACCTGAAAAGATGTACACGAAAAAGCATACGCTCGTGCACACACCAACAAATTATAATTAACAGAATAGCAGACAATTTTAAAATTTGATATTGGCAAGTTAGAGTATTTATTGTGGCAAAACTATTGTGGGAAAATAGTATGATAAAAGGCTTGATCGATACGTGATTTACTCCATCTTCATGCTGAAATTAGCAAAAAATTCACAATGGCTCGAAATTTGATATGTTTAAATGGTACCCGCCTTCTGTAAATGCTCCATTTCCTCATTTATTGTGATTGAATATAAATGAACCTCAAAGTATTTTAGAAGTTATTTCTTGTTTTGAAATCAGAAGGTGTTTCTATGTCGAGACGTAAGAATTCTTAACATGTGCTTAAGGCGTTGACGCCTTTCTTTATCAATTGAAATTTTGTTCAAAATGTAAATGTTACGTTGCAACTTGTTATGGTTAAAGCGCTCTCATTTCAACATATTCTGCTTGAAAGAACTTAAAGTTATTTTGGCCTGAAGTTTGCCTAAATAAATTATTTAAAACAACACACCGAAAAAGATAATTAATTGTAAATACAGTCGATTGGTGAAAATCTAACATCCAGCATGAATGGAGCTTCAATTATTTTTTTAACTGAAGTGCTTTAACATATTACCTATTTACTGATATATTTTTAATACCTGCTAAACATAATTCTGAAGTGCCTGTAATAGGAAATATGCGCTTAAATGATCAATATATAGGGCCGATATTAACGCCAGTATTTGTTTAAGTTTCGTGCTCGCCGAAATAATCAAAGAAAAACTAGGGAACACATTCTGAACAATTGATTTTAGCGAATCGAATTAATGGGAACTCGAAAGGAACTGGCGAGACAAGGTCCACAAAACTAGAAAATTCATGACAAATTCTAATGAAATTCTGATTATATTTTCCGAAAAACTACGTAGAAAAAGAAGCCAAGTGAACACGCATAATCGATAAAAATAAACTACACATTATATATATATATATATATATATATATATATATATATATATATATATATATATATATATATATATATATATATATATATATATATAGGTAAGGTATTTGATATTAAAACCACTTATAAAAGCAGTGTTCAATTTTGATCACAAATATTATTTAGCGATTTCCATGCACGGGTTTCCGATGAAATTACGATGGCCGTATGTTCTATAAGGAAAAAGGAAGGCCGCTAGTTTTTTTTAGATAAAATTGAAACCAGCTAGGCTTCAGGTAATAGGAGACAATTGTAGTATACTGAGAAATTTTTGAGTTGCTAGTTTATATTTTGGTCCAATTAATTCTAAAACGATTCACCTAAATGTTAGGTTATATTCCAAACGGACATATAGAATGCGTATTGTTTTCAATTCAGGATCAAGAAATGCGAAGTCATTTGTAGTTTAAGAATAGGCGGCTGGTGGCAAATTTAGGTCCAAGATAAACGAAATAGTCGACGGATGATTGAAAGCATTCGTTTTATCCCGAAAAATCCTAGGTGGCTAAATTTAAATCGAGATGCAGGAAATGTCTTGTTGGCCTCCAGTAAATAGAAGGAATACGTTCAATGCTGAGGTATCAAAGTAACTTTGTTTGCAATTTAGGTAGAAGAAATCCTAATAGTTTTCGGCTCAAATGGAGGCATTTATTCTACACGCCAAAATCTACAGCGTTTAATCTCCAAATTTGGTGGAAAAGAAGACTAATAGTCTTCAGCTGAAGGGAAGCCCTCTGTTCTGTACTGAAAAATCGAAGGTGGCTTGTATTAAATTTCCGTCGATGATACGCCGAAAATTACTTTTAATCAAGGTTGTGATCTTGTAATATTTACACACATTTCTTAGTATAAACTGTATGCAGTAGAACGGATTAATTCGAATTGGGAATTCATCATGCACTGTTCAGAATTTGCCGCGGACAGGGCTCAAACGTGGCACGTCTTCTTCGAAGCCAGCAAAGTCTTCATTTAGGTAAAATAGATGCCAAATAGGCTTCAGGTCATTGAGATACGAGTTCAGCTGAAGTTAAATGAACAGCATCTCAACTCTATTGATATGTCGAAAACAGATAGCTTCAGCCTTTGGTCGAATTTATGCAAAATAGGCCTCATCAATAACTAAAAGTTTTAATTTTAGATTATAAAGTTGCCAAATATGCTTCAACTAAATGGAAAGCATCTACTCTCTAAAGATCTTTTGATGGCGGCTAGTTCTAAATTTTAAAAGGTGCGATGCAAAATAGGCCTTAGCTAAATGAAATACATCTCTTCTATACCAGCGAAATGAAGGCGTCTAGCTTTATATTTAGGTCATATGGGTGCCAAACGGGCTTCAATCAGATGTTAGGTATTTGTTTTCTTCTGCCAAATCAATCAAAATGATGCCTATTAGGCTTCATCTGGAGGAATTTCGCCTGTTCTATATTGACAAAGTAAAGGCGGCTAGTTTAAAATTTATTGACAATAGGTGTCAGGTAGGCTTCAACCAAATGTAAGGCATATAATACTGCTAACTTCATGGTGACTAGAATTAAATGTAGGTGAAAGAGATGCCAAATAGGCATCAACTAAAGGGAAAGCATATTTATTATGCATACATTTATTACGGTGGCTAGTTTAATTTAAGGTCTACAAAATGCTAAATAGACTTCAGTAGAAGGAGAGGCACATTTATTTTACTGACAAATTAAAAAAAAATATGCTGCTGCAAAATGAACGCCATCACCTCTTAACTGCCGTGTCGAAAACGGCTAGTTTTAACTTTTTTTCGAATTGATATAAATAATAGGCTTCAGCTGAAGTTCAGGCACCTGTTATATGCTGACAGATAGAAGACGGCAGGTTTTACCACTTTTTCGATGTCCGTGCCAAATAACCCTCAGCCAAGTCGGCGACACCTGTTGTTCACTGACATATCAAAAGCGGCGGGTTTAACGGTTCTTCGAAAATATGCGGATTAGGCTGCAAGTATTGTAAATTTTTTTCTTCTATAGTGACAAAGTGAAAGCAGCTGGTTTTAACTTTAGTTATACCTTTATATACCCAAAAAATATCTGTCACGCCACCAACTGGTCAGTTTGTTATATCGCTTTGAAGAACTCAGTAAGAAAGACAATTGTGCACCACCATTAGAATATATTTTTTGTAATCAAAATAGCCTTTTGAGAATTAATCACGTTTTATAATAATAACGGATCGTTAATCACGTTAATAATAATTTAAATAAACGTAAGACCGCTTTAGAACAATTACCAAAGCATAAAAATAAGGAGTATTCATAATCTAACTTTACGAATATCAATAAACATAAATGAATAAAATGGCTCTAAACCTGTGTCGCGCTACAAACATGACTGTTAAACTGAAAATAGTATTCAATACAAACAAAGAAAAAATGAAGAAAACATTAGTCCTGCTATATATATATATATATATATATATATATATATATATATATATATATATATATACTATAATATATATATAGGAAATTGACATAATAAATATTATTATTAAGGAACTAATTACACACGCATATATATATATATATATATATATATATATATATATATATATATATATATATAAATTTACATTCTTTAATTTAACAAAGGGAATTCATCAAGTAGACCGTGTTCGTCCTTAGTTTAATTTCTTTTTTTTAATGTTAATAGAACGAGTACTCTAGATAAACTTAAAGTAAAAAGGAGTCCAATATTTTGCACAACTTGTTCGGAGTTCTGAAATTTCAATTAATATTGATTCAATTTAGGCCTATCGTAGACAATTAATTCACACGTTGAAAATATCTTGGAAAAAAACTAAAGAATTCACAATAGACATTTTGCCATTTCTTTTTAAGGCATTTGTTTGATAAATGCAATTAAGTAATTCAAATAAAAAATTTTTAAATCGTATTTGAAGTATTAACTTTAAAATTACACGCTGCAAATTATTTTTCAAGTAAAGTATAGTATTTACTGTTGGGAATTCTTATTATAATCGGAGAAATGGATTATTTTATTGTAAAATTCTGAGGCAAAATTTTATATATCATGCATGTTAACCAATATTACACATTGTTATATTCATTAAATGATAGTTCTTTTAATAATATTTCGAAAATTATCATTGGGACTTAGGACGACCAAAAGCGCCAAGCAGTAAAATGTGAATAAATTTTATTACGTCAGCCTAAACTAATAAAAATGTGGCATAAGATCTTTATAATTCTGCATTACGCATCAGTTCTTAACATTATAGCCAGGTAATTGTCAAGATGGTCTTCACCTGTAAAATGTTCACTCTCATCGCCAACAAATCATTTCAAATAACACTGCTTTAAGAAAGCCTTCAGACTGTCATCCAAAAACAAAAATATATGAAAATAAATTACATTTCACAATCTCAGCCTCAACTAATTTTTAGTTTCGCAAAAAATCAGAATCTTTCAATTCTGCATTAGGCAGCAAATTCTAAAATCGAGCCAGGCAATCATTTTGATGGTCTTCAACTGTAGCAATTTCACTCTATTATCACCAGCGTATTTAAAAAATAATATTTCGATCATTCTATTTTAAAACTTTGAACATCGAGAAGCGCAGAAAGGTTAAAATGAAATATATTTCACAATATAAGCCTAAACTACATTTAGAAATGTCACAGTATAACAAGCATTCTTATTCTGCATTACGCATAAACCTAATCAATTGTTGTGATTGTCTCGAGCTATGGATCTCAAGGGTATCCTAGCGAGTACAACCATAAAAAGGAGCACAAATCTCACTGCTCGTATCGGAACGCCTCCACACTGGCTATTTCAGGTGTTGTGTCTGACTGTATCATCAAAATAATCTTAAATTGTTAGGTTTATTGAACACAATTTCATCGGCTATACAACGCCTTGGACACTAGCAAAACAAAACCAAATGTTCCGAATACTTGGTGCTCGTCATCCATGTGTGTAGGCCAACTAAATCAAATAGAACTCGGAATGAAAATCATTCGACACTCCTAAGTTTTGGCGACAAATTAGTTTCGTACATGCCACAAGCAATTATCGATTACTGTTGTAACTAAGTGGCAATGAATTTCAATACAGATAAATAAGTGGAAAACAATACATGTAATTCAACTAATAAAGAATTGATTTTAAGTGTTGTGATAAAAAATGTTTATGTTCATTGTAACCTTCCTATGTGCAGCAACAAAAACAAAAAGTAATTTTATCAGATACAAGAAAAATTTCTTTCTCATTATCTCCTCAAGTATCTACTAATGAACATATCTTTATATATATATAAATTGGAAAGCAAAACAAGATAGAAATATGTACGTCACCTTCAGTTCAAGCTCAATACCTGAACATGCTTCTTCTGCTTGCATGAATCCGGCTGCAATTTGTTTATCTATAAGGCTTCGTATGTGGCTAGCTCCATTTTGTTATTGCATTTAGTAATTACTTTGAATGCTACGCCTGGAGAACATACGTGCGATGTTTCGACGATGTGTTGCGCAATTGCAGACGTGTATTCACCATTTGATTAAAAACAGGTGTTTAAGTTACCATGTTCTCTCACTGGAGTAATTAACCGTCTGGTCGATCGGCCTACGTAAGTTGATCGACAACTTGCGCATGTATATTGGTAAATAATATTTGATATTGACATATATATGGTACAGAACACCAGAGATGCCACTTGTGTTCGTAGTGTGAAATAAATTCAAAATAGAGCACTCGATTTAAAGCCGTTTATTGCTATATACAGTATATGATCTGATTCATTTATTATGTGGTTAGTTCAATACTGGTGAGTTAATAATTATACTTCCATAGCCTGATGAATTTTTCTGATTTTGCTTTATGTAGAATTGTGAAATTGGTAGAATTCACTGGGTGCCCCGTTGCCAATATATGATCGGAAATAGCTGATTTTCCTGACGATGCCAAGCCTTTGTTAATCAATTTCTGAGGCAAATGTTACTGGATTCTGTTTATCAATTGCTTCTTCATACGTCCGACATATGTGCTACCGCACATACATGAGAATTTGTAGACTATGAATGATTTGGAGAGAATTGGCAATTGATCTTTGGCATCCAACCTCATGATTCTTTGTGTACTAAATGTCATATTAACTTTAACACTGGCAAAGTTCTCCTTAGTTATTCTATTCAGCCGCCGTGCAATTATTGAGGCTGGTTAGTCGCCTCTAAATGTTTAGTTTAGGAGAACCTGCTTGACGTTATCCTCTATATTGCGAATCTGCTGTGGTCTGATGTTGACATCAATGAAGCGCTCTGGGTAGTTGTTTATTAGCAAAATTTTCCTGAGGTAGCCCAGTTCTTCCTCAATCTTGTGTTCAGAGCAGATCTTCCTGATTCTGTTTGCTAGGTTGTTTACTAAGTTTCTTTTGTGGGATTTTGGCACACTGCTGTTGTAGTGAATGTATTGCCCTCAAGCCACCACAAAAATAATTAACAGATCTCAGAAATCACTTTGCAATACAGAGAGAATAACCTTTACATGCAAACAGGCACACACACAAACACAAACACAAACGCATACACACTTACCAACCAGCCAAAACAAGAAATAGAATTAAAAGTGAGTTAGATTTGTTACCACTAGCGTATTTAATTGCAAACCCAGAATGTATATAAATGAATGATTGTAGAGCGATGTTTAGTATTCACGAAATAAGATTTAAAAGAAACATGTTGCGCGACAGGAAATAAACAATTTACCTGATTTTCGGATTGCGTACCGAAATATTTGAATCCACTGTCATCATGATTTTTGCAGATATTTCGACCTCCAATTACGGAGGCCTTTTTCAATGCCAAACACATCACACACTTAGTTGACAATCAATATGTCAAGTGGAAATATTAATTTAAACCGCCTCATTTATACTTGTTTTTAGATCTCTTAAGCATAATTTTGTTTTATAAAAAGTTAGGTGTTGGCGCTGCATCACGAAAAATAGTCGATTTCACGTGAATAACGTGAACTCCCCTACTCAATGCAGAAAAACTCAACAATATGTTTTAGGTTCCATACGTAAATTTATCGAGAAAAGTAGAAAGTCAGACGTATCTTGATGAATGCATATATACCATGCACATGAACAATCATTGATTTACCCAGTGTTATTGACATTTCTATTGATTAAGTCTGTAAGCTTAAGATCGAAAATAATTCCGTCTTACTTAGCCAGTTGTGCAAAATCACAAGTACTGACACGTTTTGACATTCGATGATCCTCATCAGAGCACGTTGCCACATTTGCAAACGAGGATCAAAGCGAAATGTATATTTATATAGCGTGTAATAACAGGTATAGGGCCCTCATCCGTAAGATACAAAAGGGAATACGGTTTTTTCCAGTTGTCGCAAACATGATTAAATAACCTTATCTGAGCTTCAGACTGCTTGATAATAAGAAATTCCTGTGACAGCTAATAGCAAATTAAATAAGCAAATCAGACCGCCTTGTGCTTACATGAATGCAATTGCGCGGCATATTTTGAAACCACACAGATTTTCATTAGTTATTGTTTAGGTAAAACAAAATTCGGCCTAAAACAGAGCTGGATATCGTCGTAGTCGACTTTTGTAAGCCGATAGAGTCTATGCATATATGAAGTCGAAATTGTGTCTGGAAATAAATTTTAAACCAATGAACTATTTCCAATACAGCAAACGCACAATAAAAAATTAAATATTTTAATTGTTTTGAAATTTATAAATCTACACGTATAAGTTTTCAATAACTGAGTAGAAAATGTGAAAGTAATGCAAATTGATTTCACCAAAAATTCATTATATATATATATATATATATATATATATATATATATATATATATATATATATATATATTCATTACGATGGGTTTTTGTTAAATATCAGTACCCATAATAGCAAAAGATTGGTGCAAACAAATTTACATGTTCACACTCTCTACTATTCTTCTTTCCTAGTTTACATAATTTCAATATACGCAGATGGACAGATTTTGCAAAAATATATTTAGTTAAAAACTAAGTAGAAATTTGATAACTCAAACAATCAAAAATATCTTTTTATTTAAGTTAAATTAGCATTAGTAATTGCATAGTAGGAGCACCTTACTCAAAGGTTTAATCACATGCTTCAACAATTTTACATTACTGTTATCAGAAATTGAAGACCAATATCTATTTTTTATAGTATAGAAATGAATCATGCATAATAAATAAACGTGAAGAACATTCATTGGATAAATTGCTGGCATTATAATATGTTATTTTTTTTAATTGGTTTTATGTTTTCATAACATTTAGACACGATATTGCTTTTGTGAAACGGAAGAGCGATTTAATAAAGCAATCCGTATAAATAAGCAAAAATACCGAATAATTCTACGTTAAAATAAATAAATAATTTCTCAGAATTCTGAAAATGAGTTTTCTTCCGCATAAGTGAATCAAAGCGTGAAAAAATGTATATTTTCTAAAATGACAATTATTTCGGGGTCACGTACTTATTAATGCGTGCTGAAATCGGTTGATTTTTCTCTGAAATCGGAACAATTCATTCATTAGAGGGCACAATGTCAAAAAGAATTACTTTGTAAATATTAGTTAGTCACAACTGATTAAGTTTATTTATTTTATGCATAAATTCTGAATAAATGTTATGGAAATAAAAAGGTTGTATTGATATGAGATTTAAGCGATAAAGTTGGCTAGTTAACTTCCATAATTCATGGAAGAAAAGCGAAGTTAATATTTATTATTAGTTTGCGTAATTCAATTAAAAGCGTTATTTTGCCGTATTCATAATATACGCGAAGTGTGAATTATTCGCGTGACTATTGAAGGTTAATGTAATCAAGGTTGTGATCTTGATATAAACACCAGACCCATTAAATACATTAATTCGACAGTATAAACTAAGAATTTTTAGTGTAGAAAAGGCAATTCATCCATTCTATGTCTTCTTGTCACTTGACGCCACTAAAACAATGTTACACGTAGAAATATGTCTACCCCGTGACCACTAGCAACGTTCAAATTGTCATGATCTCCGTTTATAACGCAGAAAACTTGACATGACTCTTATTAAGGGCCACCAACTTTTCACTGTTAAGCGTTCTCATGTATAACGCGAAAAAAATACCAGTTTACATAAGTCACTCAAAAAGCTTTTTCAGCTAATATAAGGCCTCGTTAATTTAAATTTGCACTAATTTAAACATATTTGAGGGCAATGCTATAACGCACGAATAATTATGTTAATACGCAATAAATACGTAATAATGTTTAAACATGATAATTGTTAGCATCAAAATAATATATATATATATATATATATATATATATATATATATATATATAGATACGTAGATAGCCAGACACTTACCGCTGCCAGAAAATACATACTGCCATAAATTTCAGTCGGATTAGTTCTATATGTCTCAGTCAAATCAAAACGTCTGGCAATCATGATTAAGTTAATTTATTGCAAAATAAAATACGAACCAGTCATTCGATTTTGTTGTGAAAATAAAATTCTTTTATATTCAAATCCAAAACAAATTATCAAAGAAATAGTAATTCAAACTCTTCACAGTTAAAAAGCAGGATAACATCATTTTTGTCAAATATTTTTTTTGTTGTACGTCCAAAAAGTGTGTTTCATTATTTAATCAGCGGCAAATGTTAATTATACAGAAGAATTTCGTAAGAATTTCTAGTTAAAAAGCCAATTTTAATGGGAATAATATTAATATGAAATAGTAAATCGAATCCTATATTTCACATTGAATAATAGAATTTGGAGCATTTTATGGAGTATTTTGTGCAGGCGGGCGAAGATATTTTTCAGGCAATTCAATAGATTATTCTTGATGATCTGGTGCATATGACAACCGATAAAATTGATCTGTTGACTGCCTGTGGTTTTTGGTGTTCTAAACGTGTACCTGTAACTTGTCCATCCCACAAAATGATACGCTATTTTCTCAGGGACTGTTTTATCCATCATTATCACTACTTGTATATGATTCTATAAATTTGGTGTGCAAAGTATTAATGAGCCTGCATTTCGGGTAGAAACCGGTAATATGCGTCTCCTGCTGATAAGAAATTAGCACTAATTGCTTTGCATTATTGTGCAGTTAAATACTGTGTTTTACATGAAACATTAGCTTTTCTCATGGCATTTGTTTGGCAGTTTTTATCATTTGATATTTTGATTTCTTTCTAATAACATTACGAGTTCAGCGTTTTCAGAATTACTGCGTTCTCATTAGGTGAAACATTGTGTTGTATATCGCTTAAACTAATAATATTTCCATTATCGTTATTGATCTTCACTTTATTTTTTACACAGGCGACATTTTCCATGTTTTTGTCGATTACATCTACAGTTATAAAGTTGTATTCGTTAAAATTTCGCCAGTGAAATTATGTTATTGTACAGGAAAAATTGAAATAAAAATATTTTACATGGAAGAATAATTTCTTTAATTTGTACCAAATTGCGATTAATATATATATATATATATATATATATATATATATATATATATATTCAGAAGAATTCAAATTATTTCATATAAGGTAAATAAATACATATACCAGAAATATACATACACTTTAAAAAAAATAACTATATATATATATATATATATATATATATATATATATATATATATATAATGTCCATTTGTCTTCGAATATTTCACAATTATTTCTAGTAGGGAAAAACTCATTAATCCACTTTGTTATTAATGTGATTTTCCTTCCTAGTGAAAGCTCACTCTACATATATATATATATATATATATATATATATATATATATATATATATATATCGCAGAAATCGTTTTTTGAAATTTACTGCCTTCGTCATTTTTCTAGAATGAACGTTTTTCGCATATGCGATGGAAAGTAAACTTCAATCAGTTTGTTCCCAGCCATAATCGATTAGTAACAAAGATTTAAAACGCGTCTTAATCTTAGCTTTATTAACTTTTTAAATATCTATAATAAGAGCTTTATGACGTAAATTTATAAATGTCATTTAATTTATAAATTCGAAATCCAATTTAAGTAAATGAATATTATGTAAAAAATTACCATTATTTAGAATAATATTTTGTGATGAAGGATATATTTAAAAGTTAAATTAAAAGACAATTAATTATTTTTCAGATACGAAACTGATGTGCCCATATATCTGTTATATAGATAAATTCATTTCTATCATGCTTGTCAATGAATTGTTTTATTGATTTAAAATTGAACTATTGAATAATTACTGGTTGGATTTTAAGTTCCATTTATATAATTTGCAGCCGTTTGGACATTTAAAGATTTTAATTGTGAGTCTGTGTGTGCTTGTCTGCATGCATATATAAGTGACGTTTGGTTTTAAGCTAAATGTTGCCCAAGAACCGGTTAGCTTTTTTTAGCTTTAAAGTGATTCATAATCGGAGGCCTTTGGAGTAAGAATATTCAAATCGTCCGATACGCTATTTAAAACGCGCCAAACCTTTCGTCTTATGATGAGTACATTAAAGAAGAGCAAATTATTCTTCTAGATTTACATTACGTTCTAAATTATTCTATCGGAGTTCAGAACACCTGGTATTAACCGCCACGTCCTTCTGTCATAATTTTCTCGATTATTACGTCTTCAGGCTAAATTGCATCTCTTGTGAGCAGATGGATCAGAGATGAATATTTGTCAATTTAGACAACGATGCAATCTGTTTTGTTTTGCATGCAATTCGTTGCTCTAAAGTTGCACGGAATGAGTTGCATTGATGTCGTGTTGAGCAATTATGTTCATACACCGATGGCCGCTATTTAGTCAACTACTGATGACTGCAATTGGTAGCAGGAAATCGGTCATAATGCCGGTTTTCTTTTTCTGTCTCATAACACGCACGTTTATACCGGCAAAACATTACGTTATCAAATATTCCCATTATAATTTTATGCAGTATCACTTCGTCAGCAAGAATTGTGTCCGTCATGAAATGAAAGATTGCAGACGGCAAATTGACAATAAAACAAAAAAATGTGCCTACAATAATAAGTATGATTGAAAGCATGCTAAAAACATTAAAATTTCGACAACTGGTAATTGCATGTAATTAGTGCGTTACCTATTTTTAGGGAGGTGTTTAATAATTCAATTATAAAGTGTCCGTCTGAAAATGCTGCTGGGTTTTATAACAAAGAGGAAACTGGACTTAAAGTTTATCTTCATTTTCAATCTTATTCTACCTATTTTTCAACTGGCATTATATATATATATATATATATATATATATATATATATTCATATTTACTTATAATAAATTGATGCGTTGTCACTTTTTCCGGTGAAATAGTCTCTTAAACGGACGGATTGCAGGCCATTAATTGACATTATCGACAAATAAGAGGCCTACAATTGCAAATGAAAATAAAAGTTTTGCAAAAAACGTACGTTAATTCATTATTAATGTTTTTTTAAATAATGTGATTTGGAAACGCAAGGAGCATTTTATGGTACCAACCTCTAGCAATCGGATTCAAATTTCAGCGAATGCCATTTTCCTCTCCATTGATGACTGATATAAGTAGTCCGAAACCGGTTTAAATGATAAGTTTCAAGTACGGCCTTATTATTTAAGCTTGCACCAACATTCTACGCAAAATTCTACATTACTAATTTAATTTATTATCATGTATTTTAGTAGAAACATGTGTCTGTCTTGAAGTAAGCGGACAGGAATTGTTCGATAAATGTTTGGATCAAGCACGAAGTTTACGATAAACCGCATGAAGAAAATATCTGCAATTTGTATCCGCATGTATTGGGCGCAAGCTCTGATGTTAGGGATGAAATTTGTGACTTCAAACATAGGACCCATGTCATAATCTTGGCAATAGTTATATCCGCAATTGCTTATGAATGATGCTACACCGAGGAAACCGGTCTTGAAGATGATTTTCACTTTAATATATAATTTTTGCTTTATTCTCTCGATATAAACATTTCATTATAATATAATTTTCTGTGATACTTTATTTGTATATATATTCGTATATTTGTCATTGATAGCTGAAATAATACTAGACATTCGTGACGATTTCAAACACCAATTTCAAAACACCGTCGGCATTCATTCCACATCTTACTGATGAGTCACTGTTGCATTGCCAGTTATTGGTACTGATAACTTACCCCATAATTAATTTGAAAAAAAGCCAGAAGATGTGTTATGCTTCATTTCGATAACATGCATCAGACAAAGAAAAGAATAAATGTAAATATACATAATACACCTGATTGTTACAAATGAACACTTTCAATCGAACAATAATTATATCTTAACAAGTTAAAATTAATGAAGTGGAATTATAGAAAAGGAACAGTATATATTACATTGATACCTTGCTTGGGATTGTTTAAGTTGATTAAAGAGTTTTCTTTTGCAACAATAATGTGCAACTGACTGGTTATTGTATGCAAAATAAGGAATTGTACTTAATATAGCGAATATCCATTTTTTAGGATATAATATATATATATTACTGATAATTTTACGGAAAAAGTCAGATTTTCTTTTTCTATGTAATAGATTTCATTTTGGAAGTTATTTGGAAACTTTCAAATGGTAAGTGCACACGTTATTCTATACCATAAAATACGTGAAATTTATGATCGGTACAAATGTATTTTTCGCCACCAACATTACGCATTTTCGCACAAGTTAAATTGAACATAGAATTACACACGAACACTGGCGTACACACTCAGCTAATGTAATTAAATAAGTAAAGGTAAGACACGAAATATTAATTAAATATTTCCAATAGGTGTGCCAGACATTGCTTTCGTTCGGTGTGTGCAATCGGTAATAGGTAGCAGGAATTGCTCGCAGAGATCCCTCACTCGACAATTTGGTATACGTCAAAACTACTATTCTCGAACACCAAAGGATCCAAAGGTCACGTGTGCAAGAGAATTTTAGTTTTAACACAAAGGTCAACACAGTCAACCTAAATATGTAAATAATTGCACGCCAATCTTTAATTTTTTTCAAAACAATCCCATTAAAAGAAAAAGTTGTGAACGAGATAAATCACTCAAATAGTTTGTTGTTTGTAGCTATTATTAATTAATTTTTAAAGTTTATGTGTATATTTCGTTTCTTTCAGTATGAGGAACTAAACACCTATATTTCATCCAATTCTGTGAGTGCCAAACATCTGGAACGAATTAAGCTCCTCCAATCGTGTTTGCAATCGGATGTTGTGCCAAAACAATTCCTCAAGTTGTGCATAATAAATGACTAGAAACCGACGAATAAACTCATAAGTCGCATATTGCATAATGCCATCGAGGACAACCAATCAAATCTGCAAGATGCTGAGAGAATCATTGAATCACTGAGTTGTCAATTT
Organism: Eudiplozoon nipponicum; assembly: GCA_029291075.1. Taxonomy (NCBI): domain Eukaryota; kingdom Metazoa; phylum Platyhelminthes; class Monogenea; order Mazocraeidea; family Diplozoidae; genus Eudiplozoon; species Eudiplozoon nipponicum. Next base: position 53,207 of record JAQBSW010005651.1, read on the forward strand.
GCAAGACAGATCGACAGCGAATACACTGCTTTTACATTATTCATTTTGTTATTAATGTATTTTTCCTTCTAATTAGAAATATATATATATATATATATATATATATATATATATATATATATATATATATATATATATATATATAATGTGTATATAAGTAAAGTATAATTAAATAATTGTAGTTTATATATTTCTTGTTGGAGCAAAGTGAAAAATTCCTAAGCAGGCATAAGCATTTTATCAATAAGACCACCGTAGAAATTATTCGGCATTCATTAATTAGTTTTAAAAATATCCACGACCGGAAATCGAAACCATGTGCAATTGGTTTCAGTGTTTCCATTCATTCTCTTCACCGAGGAAGCCGTAAATTCCATTAAGTCTACAGGTGGCATGCTGTCTGTTTGCTGGTGGTAGCTCGGAGAAGGGCAGTTGAGAAATTACGTCGAATGCGATGCCAAACAGGTAGAAGACGAAACGTTCAGGTACTGCCTGGTTTGGGAGGCGTAATGAGCAATTAGCAAGAATAAAAGCAAATTTATCCCTGTTTAATTCGAGAACACGCCCATTCTGGCAAATAACTTATGAGTGCTCAGTGAAGGTCGAAACCTGTCTGTTTCACGAATTCTATTTTCTATTATATGTCATTCTAATTTACATCAACAATAAAAATATCTAGCCACAAAATTTCATTGCATCTGAATTCCACTTAGCTACCTTTCTATACAAACTGATAATTCTTCATTACGCTGGAAGTTCGTTACACTTGCCACGCTGAGGTTCAGACTGGAAAGATTTTGCCTGTGTGATTTGCAGTCAGGAATTTTTATCGAAAGTACTATTTCTGTTAACCATGCAATAAATAATTGCTTGTTTTGACAAACATTGTGAGAAAGATTGCTACGACATTGTGGTTAAGCGGCGAGAGTTCAACTTATCCTTGCTAGACTTGAAAGTAGCCTTATTGTTAATCAGTCAATTGCACTCTAAATGTGGTATTATTACCTTATTCAGATTTAAAAGTGCGCTCCAAATTAAGCCAACCAAAATACTTATTAGCAAGATTAATAAAGAAGTTCGTTTAATACGCCAAATTCGGCACTTACTTTAATCAAGGTTGCGATCTTGATATAAACACCTGACCCATTAATTACTTACATATGCCAGTACCAACTAAAGGCAAATCATCCAGTAGACCTGTTTCGTCCTTATTTGACACTCATCATGTACTGGCCAGAATTTACTGCGGACAGGGCTCGAACCTGGGCTCGTCTGCTTCAGAATCTGGTGCTCTAACCAATGAGCCACCCTACCGCACACACCACACACTTACTAATTTTTCTTGGTTGGCATTTCATTTAGGTAGAATTAGTTGGAACTTAAGGGCTTAAAGTATACTATATAGGCTCTACCTAAAGGAAAGGCTAACCAAGACATACTAGTTAGTATATAACTGCAAATTGTGTGTAGTGTGCGGCAGGGTGGCTCAGTGGTTAGTGCACCAAATTCTGAAGCAGCCGTGCCAAATTTCGAGGCCTGTCCACGGCAAATTCTAGCCGATACGTGATAAGTTCCCAATGCCTTTTCTACATTACAAAATTCTCAGTTTTTACTGACATATTTAAGTAATTAATGGGTTAGGTGCTTATACCAAGATCGCAAACTTGCTTATCGTAATTTTTATCACCACCCGCGTAATCAATATTCATTTTATTCTGCACTTTTTCGTCAAATAATCTGTTAAAAAATGTCCAGTGTAAACGGTAAACAGTTAAAATTTTCAAGAAATTTTGCAAAAGAGACAAATTCGATAAAATTGTTGTCCATCGCAATTTTCGTAGAGTCAAATTAAATACTTTCATTTTGTCTTCAATTACTTTTTTTCAAATTAAGATTTAATGCTATAAGGTAAAAAAATCAGCAAGGTAGCAACAGTAGCATTCCGCACTAATGTAAAAATGCAGATGTAAACAAATGTTCAATTGTTCACAGAAGATAGATATACTGCTCCTTATTATGAGCTTTAATTTGCAAGGCTTTCTCCATTTTAGAAGTTCAAATACATGATCAGAATGTCTCTTAACTTTTCATCTCAAAGAAATGAGAATTAACATTTGTACAGAATTTGTAGTAGTGTTAATAGTCAGAGCTGTGTTCCTGATTAAATCTGTGTTTAATTCTTCAGACTGACTGTAACGACACAAATCAATCGCCGACATATTGCGTAAATTAAATTCAAATTTATTTACGTTGCACCAATGAGAAAAAAGAAAAATTGCCGTTTAACCACGTTT
>JAQBSW010005652.1:0-55494 GCA_029291075.1 Eudiplozoon nipponicum
ATATGATAAATGTATAAGTGTGCACTAAATAATTCAACTAATTGAAACTGTACATCTATGCGTAGTTAATTCATTGCTTTTTCGTGTCTTTTTGCATGTCTTTGGTTATCGAACTATGCATATGTGTTATGATTTTGCACTGGTACGAACTTTTGTATAACTGTAGAATCATTATTTAGGCTTAGTGATATATCATCGATTAGCATAAATCAGTGTGTTTATACAATGGCACTTAATCAGAAACACTCGGTTAACTAAAATATGATGTCACTGTTGTATCAAAATTTTCAAAACAGCTTGATTCAGATAAAAATGTGCACACAGCAACAAATAACTGATGTGAGACGATTAGAAGTGCTTTATTTTATCACTATCACCTTTGAGTTTGATAATGCATATACATGATGTGTGAGTCGTTCATCCGAGGCATTATAAATCAGTAATTTGACATGCACGTGAGTGACTCACAACGTTTGACAAAGTGACTATTAAGTAGCCACATTTCAGTTAAGTTTAATGTCGCGAATTGGAGCGGTCCATTTCCTGATTGGTTTGTGTTTAACTACTAGACAGTTACCGACCTATTTCTTCAATTACTTTTGTACGTAATTTTTTTTCTTCATTCAACTTTAATGACGCATTTGATAGGTATCCCACACTTTACTTGACTTGTCAATGTGAATTGGCTGATTTTTAATTTTTTTCTTGAACAGTTTGAATCGTGATATTCATTCCTATCGTGGACTGCCTTACGCGTTGTTTTTGGTTTATTTTCAACTTTTCAGACGTCTGCGCTTTCTGCTTTGTAGCGCACGAGAAGGCAGACACACCGTCATAAACACTAAATTAGGTTATTTAGTGGAAAAATATGTATTCACATACAGGTCATGTAGTGCGCATCGCATCATTTTTGACTCCAGCTATTATTTAAAGAATTTAGTGAGCATACTTTGTCGTACGTGAAGAAACGTTGAAGAAAACAGACATTCAGAACAGACTAAACAGAACATGTGTATCAGTATTACTCAAATGCTGTTGTTCCTTGCACAGCGCTGTTTGATTCCACAATTTGCTTTTGCAGGAAAATTGATGGCACTCATCATAGATCGGTAAAATATTAATTCCTTTACTTTGCCAAGTGCTCAGATTGTGTTTGGCATTGATTTATCAGTTCGCATTTTCCATTCACTCCGAAGCCGTTTATCACTTGCTTGTTTTAAAATGACCTTGGGACAAGATTTTCCGAATTTATACCAAATTTTCGGGATTTCATTTCCAGTCCCATCTTCAGGGTTGGCACTACACTCACGGAAAATATCAAATTGTGGAAAATGTGGTGTTCTCGTTCAAGCCAGATATATTTATATTTATTTTTCATCCTAAAGTATGTATTTGTCTACACTAATATCCGGTCTTACTACCTATTCTCTTATACTCATGTGTATAAACGAAAACAACCACATCACCCCGCCCCGATATAACAATCTCTACAAACATATTTGTACACTAATCTTAATTGACATTTATAGAATAAGTTAATCAAAACCATATAGATTGGCATACACGCCTAACCGTGATGTCTAGATTTTTAAATTACTTTTCCCGATGCGTAGAATAATTAACCTTTTTTTTAAAAAAAAAATTCATATTGCATTAATGCTCAAATGCCCTGTTTACCTGATGCCATCCTGTGTGCAATAGGTTATAGAGAGAGAGTTTAGTAAAGCTCTTGAAAGAATATAGTATTACTCAATCATTTGTACAAGACCGAATACGAAGCCTATACTAACGATTGGTATATCAACCAAATACACATTTATACTCATATCCTGTATAAATTTAATTTTCCATTTAAGTAACTTTGTCCAAACCATATACATGTCTGTTAAAAACTGTTCGTTACGGAGAACTAATATATTTGCAAGTATGTATTAGGTGTTGCGAACCTAGAAACAAATTAGTTCAGTTGTGACCAGAAATATAAACCAAAGACAGCATAAACGGAAAGTATAAGTCGTCAGTAAGCACGAAACGAATGTGCATGAGATTATACTTTCCCTTCATGCTGCCTTTGGTTTATACTTCTGGTCACAGCTGAACTAATTTGTTACTAGGTTCGCAACGCCTAATACATACTTGCATATACATAACTGTCTATATAAAAATACATGTAAGCAACAAGGTGTATTTATACGAATCACCTTGGGTACATAATATATCAGCAACAAGTATATTTATTTCTTTAAATCAAGTTTGCGAGTTTGAAGTAAACACCAATCCCATTGTATTAAACCAGTCGTCGAACAACATAACAAAACTACCGCCAGTATATTTATTTATTATTTACTTATTCATAGTTATGCGTGTGCATCTGTACTCGATGACGGAACGATTGGGGAGTTAGAGATACGACGTTTCTTACATCACAGCACTCATAAAATGTATTACACACGATCAGTATGCAATAATATTAAATGTCTGTAGTTCATTCCTTTTTATTTCAATTACTTGGACCTTATTGAGATTATTCGTAAGTCATTGAAAGCACAGGAAATGATTCCAACAAAATAATTTGCAATAATTTGCATTTACAATGAGAAGTGATTGCAGTGTGACAGAACGTCAGGATTCGATCATGTTCATCTTGTCTAAACTTTACACAATAAAGAAAATGTCATTTGAAACATTGAATTGCATAAAATACAGATTACATAACATAATACTGATTTGGCCATTCTCTGATTTTCCAGTCTCTTAACTAAATGGCTCATCGTTCTAACCTCGATCGAGTCAATTCTAATAACTACTGATGTGTGCCCAATAAATAAGAAATTTGCTTAACAAATGAATTGAATCCGCTAATTTAAGCCATGCTTTATATAACCAACAATATATATATATATATATATATATATATATATATATATATATATATATATATATATATATATATATATATATATATATATGTTTGTATGTATGTATAATTTCAGCTTGCTTATTCAGTAAAATTATGTTATTCAAATCTTAGTTATTAATATAGCCATTCTTGAAGATTGATGTCAATAGTATATGTCTAGCTGTATGTGAAAAAGCAGAATGGCCAGTACATGATGAATTCCCAATAAGGACGAAACCGGTCTACTGGATGAATTGCCTTTTCTACACTATACAATTCTTAGTTTATACTGAAATATGTAAGCAATTAATGGGTCAGATGTTTATATCAAGACCGCAACCTTGATTATAATAATTTTTATCACCACCCGCGCAACCAATGTTCGTTTAATTATAGAAGCATGTTTGCTCAGTTGTGCTGTCTTCGATAGTTTTCATGTTCTATTTGCTTATCGTTTATGCTTTGTCTCATCGTGGTACAGCTACGCCCTACCAATCGAACCTATATTAATAAAAAGAAGACTTACTTAGATCAACAAGACTAACTCAATTACTAAACTGTCGAGAATTCCGATCTAATTAGAGAGCTTGCGTTTTCGGCATAAACTGTAAAGTTTGTATTAATTATTTTTAAATAGGATGATTAGCAGTTACTATCAGATAGCATAAAAAAATATTCTCAGGTCGATTTCCTCGATCGGTGTCATCATAGGCTTTGATAAATTAAAAAATTGAGAGATATATAGAATAAAAGTGATTGGTGACATTTCTATTTGATACCTGCGAATAATCCTCTAACTTATACGCAGGTTTAACTCATATATTACACTGTTTTTACGTTAAAACCTTAAAAAATATTATTAACTTATGTATTTATGTACTTATATGTGTACGTAAGTGTGCTCGTAAATAGGACGGTAGATTTTCCTGTCTGTATTTATGTTTGTATGTATTTGGTGTTGCGAACCTAGTAACAAATTATTTCAGTTGTGACCAGAAGGATAAACCAAAGGCAGCATGAAAGGAAAGTAATAATCTCATGCACATTCGTTTCGTGCTTACTGGCGACTACATCAGTAGGAGTTTCTCGGCATTATGCCCTTAACCACTACATATTTTTGTCATCAAGAATGTGGAGATAATAGGATCGGTACAATCTCCTGAGACGAATGTGTAAATCTGCAATAGTGAAGCTAACATCATATTAAGCTCAAATAGACAATGACTTCAACGCGCTAACTCACTCTATATAATATATATATATATATATATATATAACACTATGGCTATTGTGTAAGTAACCGATACCAACATTATTGTACCGAAAAGGTACATGGATACTAACACTATGGTTTCCGAGTCGGTACATGGTACCAACATGATGAATATCAATTTATGCTATAGTTCACCGAAATTGAGAATTAAAACAATTTCTGAACACCTGTTTTAACTATTATGTATTAGGTTTTGCGAACCTAGTAACAAATTAGTTCAGTTGTGACCAGAAGGATAAACCAAAGGCAGCATGAACGGAAAGTATAATCTCATGCACATTCGTTTCGTGCTTACTGGCGACTCATCAGTAGGAGCCGGTATTACGCACTTTAACCACTATATATTTGGTAGAAGAATGTGGAATAATAGGACGGTACAATCTCCTAACTTTTAACCACTATATATTTGGTAGAAGAATGTGGAATAATAGGACGGTACTATCTCCTAAAACCACTATATATTTGGTAGAAGAATGTGGAATAATAGGACGGTACAATCTCATAGGAGATTGTACCGTCCTATTATTATCGATCTACTCCACTATCCAGATACTCAAATCGGTGGTATATTTCGCCATTTTATCGCTGAACCAGTTAAACTTAGAAGGGAGTAAAGTTTTGCTTAGAAGCATTACAGTGATGATGAGATAATGCATGTTTTCCAATAACTTGAAATTAAGAGAAGCATTTTAAAAACAAATTAGACATGTAAGTATGTATTAGGTGTTGCGAACCTAGTAACTAATTAGTTCAGTTCAGGAGATTGTACCGTCCTATTATCCCCCATTCTTGACCAAAATATATAGTGGTTAAAGGGCGTAATACTAGCTCCTACTGATGAGTCGCCACTAAGCACGAAACGAATGTGCATGAGATTATACTTTCCGTTCATGCTGCCTATGGTTTATCCTTCTGGTCACAACTGAACTAATTTGTTACTAGGTTCGCAAAACCTAATACATACTTGCATATATATTAGCTCTTCGCAACAAACAGTATTTACCTGTTTTAACTGTTATGTATTAATGTTTTTATGTGTATGTGTATGTATAAAATAATTTGATTCATGTTCGTAAGCAAGTAAGGAATTAATTACGCAAGTATGCTTATGATCATATTTTAGTTTGTACGTTTGCATGCTTGTATGAAGATATGACTCTATGTGTGTAATGGCCTAGGTATGTATGCGTATGTACATGTTTGTGTACGCATACATGTAGATTCTCACACGTTTACTGTGCGTATGACTTTATGCATTTAGGTATGCATATATACCATTAAATATGCCAATTTATATATATATATATATATATATATATATATATATATATATATTTGCATGTACCTCTGAATATAGAAACCTACGAGATGAGAGAGCAATTAAATAAATAAATTATATTTTATCCTTATGTACTTTATAAATTTTAATTTTTTTAATATAAGCCAGAAAACATTAACTTTAGATTAATAAAAAACGTAATTTTACTAGTAAAATATTTCTTAATAAGCGAATTATTGCATATGCTGAGTTTATACTCTGTGTTTTTTGATACTGCATCTTTAACATGCAAATTATGCAATGACCCCATTTCTCGTAAAACTGTTACCATCCGTGAGAATTTCTCTTTCATTTAATGCATAGTACGACAGGAAGTCCATATTCTACCTGACTTATGCTTATACGTATATATCCGGATGCAAATTCAATTTAGTTTGCAAATGCAAACAGCATCACCATTATAGTTTAAGCCAGTGCTTTTGAGTTGTTTTAGAAGCCTTTGGATATGGTAGTGACAATTGTGCAGATGTTATTAAGATTAAACTAGTTTCAGTTTTAATTCTAAACTTCACACCTCAGTGTCAGTAAATTAATATTTCAAAGTAAGATTAATTTAATCTGATTAAAACCTGACAAGCTTTGCATTTTTGAGTCACCAATAATTAAATTGCTTGATTTAGATATTCAGTAGTTAACTAGATTACAGTAAATTTACCGTTTGTAAAAGCGATATATTAGTATATAAAACTGGTACTCTGATTGACTACTTCGTTATTTTTACGTTTTCTCAACTGTAGCGCTGTTCTATTTAGTGCTATTATCGTGCAAGCTCATTTATCGAGCGTTTATATTTATCGTTGATATAAATTTAGATTGCTATCTTTATAATAACTTGTTGACAGCTATTCAAAGATTTTTTAGACAAAGAACAATGTTTCGAAACGTGTTCTTCGAAATGTGTCGTCATGCTCAGTTGAAAGTAGAATCTATGTATAGTGGCCAGTATTAATAAGATATTATTTAGAATTATATCATCCGTGATTATTGATATTCACCGTGTCAATCTTGTCTATATTATTGCCTTTTATTTTGCTCATATATTATGCAGTTTGTTTGTCATGCTTGTGTGTTCGATCTATCGTATTTACTACGGGCGAATGCATTAGTATATTATGTTACATATACAAAACATCTTTATATATTTTAAACGATCCGTTTTTGTTCTCAGTGCTGTCCTTTTTGTTGTGGATTTGACCGCATTTTTCTTGTGCGGGACAATTGAAAGCACTCATAGGTCCATTTTCAGATGATGCAATTTTTGGCCTCAATTGATGGGTTCTCAATTGTCCCTTCTTCTTTAAGCCATCAATTAGCTGATTGTCTGAAAATGACGTTGGAACAAGATTTTCCATTGTTTGTGTGTTCGATCTATCGTATTTACTACGGGCGAATGCATTAGTATATTATGTTACATATACAAAACTTCTTTATATATCTCCGCCTTTATAATCAAGAATTACAGTCAGCCTTAATGAAAGTAGGCAGTGTGTTCGGGTGTAAATATCGAAAGGATCAATTATTGAATATTCTCATCCGAAAAGACAATTATGGCCTAGGAAATACCAAATCAATTCGCTTATCTTTAGTTTTGTCTTGATCCGGCTGGGAAAATATACTTAAAAAATGTCGAGCTACTAGACAACGTCTTATATCGATATTTTAATGGAAATCACTGTATTAGGACGCTTTGAAAATGAAATTGGTTGTTCTTGGCATCGTGAAGTACTGCAGGCCTGCGTGACTTTCAAACCATAGGCCGCTGTCATCAAAGTGAATGAAATCGGTTGGGTTGTCGGCGTCATCCGGGTGGTTGTCGTATATCCTTTTGAAGTGTACCATTTTATGTCAGGAGGAACCGGGCACGCGATTTAGAGCCAGCGGATTGGTGTGGTGTCACTCGATTCTACGAGAAGTAAGGCGCACAACGCAGTTTAGTTTCCGCGATGAGTAAACGTGGAGCCGGAGTTGGGCATTGCTCTTGGATTGAACGATCCATTGCACGAATTTAAGGTCAATTTATCCTCCATCAAATCATATTTTGAGATTAAGCTCAATTTAAATTCTAGCAAAATTGTTGTTAACTAGAAGTAAACTGATGAACTGTGATACTACTCAAGTTTGGTCAAAAATAATTCTGCAATAAAAAACAAAGGAAGAATCTAGAAGACCCGTGTGTGTAATGAGGGCTCTAGGTTCGATTCAAGGCATGATGTCCAATTGCAACAAGTTATGTATGTGTAACGTAAGAAATTAATTAATTCTCTTTTACTAAACACGGTAGATAGAATACACAGAAAATATGACTAATAAACTATATATTGTGTGAACAGAATATACGTCAATAATATCGGCAAATTTGACACAGTAAATGTAAATTATCGTGATTGATGGAATGATAAATATTATTCAATTAATAATGGACAATTTATATGACTTTTAAATGTCATTCGAACATAGCGACACATTCCAAAACAACACGTTTTGAAACGTCATCTCTTGGTCCAAAACATCACTGATTCTCTGAAAAAAAATTAAATTAACGATATTAATGTGGATCAACAATAATAATAAATGATAGATAAATAGACATGCACATTTAATGTGCATTAGGTGTTGCGTACATAGAAAAAAAGATTAGTTTAAATATGACCAGAATTATAAATCAAATACAGCATGAACGGAAAGTATAATTTCGTGCACATTTGTTTCGTGCTTACTGGCGACTCATCAGTAGGAGCCGGTATTACGTCCTTACCCCACTATATTTATGGGTGAGGAATGTGGGAAAATAGGATGGTACAATCTCCTATACGAATGTGTAAACCTGCAGTAGTTGAAACTAACTTCGTTTAAAGTCTTCGACAACGCGACTTCAAGGCCAACTCAATATATATATATATATACCATCTCTGTAAAGGGTTCCAACACAATGTAGCAGTACCCGATACCAACATTATGGTACCGAAAAGATATATGCACCAAAAAACAGTATCTGACGTGAAAAATATCTGCCGGTTTCGAAAAATGCCTTGGGAAAATACTGAAGTGAAGTTCTTTTGGCACGTGTTTGTTTCGTGCTTACCGGTAATCAAGCTCAACTATATATTTGGTCGAGTAATGTGTGAAATATTGGCGTATTGAGGCAATCTAAGTGTCAATTAAAGTTTGCATATATTACGATTATCAAACATTCTCAATACTTGCTACTCCAGACAGAGCCTTATATTTTGGCCACAATCGTCATCCTTATTCATTCTTGCGTAATGGAATTACCTTTGTTCTATTAAGAGTAGATATATTTTGGGATTTACTATTGAAAATATACGATTACTTTATTTTTTATTTCGGATATAAATATAAATTAAAATATTCCAGGCAATATTCGATAGAGCTAGCTAAATTATAAGGAGCTAAATACACTTTTGGCTTGATTTTAATAAGATAATTATTTGTTGAAGATTTTCATGTACGAATAGGAAGATCGGTAGATGGATAGATAGATAGATCCCTAAATAGATAGTTAGATAGACTGATATTTTAAAATATGTAGTTATATATAATTAAAGGTTGATATACAAGTGTATATATATATATACACACACACGTATATATATATATATATATATATATATATATATATATATATATATATATATATATATATATATATATAGCGGTATTTTGATTGAAATATGGTGAAAAATTAAGTAGGTATATAAATAGATAAGTAGATGTTATGCAGCAATATTGCATCTCTTCTTGTTCGTTTTCCTAAGTTTCTATTTACGATTGACGATTTAAATAAACTTGGTATTATTTCCGGTAAAATGAATGAGTCAGTTTGGAAATGAGCATATTCACATTCACGTTTTTTCTCATTGATGAGTTCTTTGCTGTATTTGCAATTTGTGTGCGTCTTCGTGGGTAGTTGAGTATACTTACTGTTACCTTTGCCTCATGTGGTTGCAGCTCATTTCAGCCAGCAAACATAATTTAATATCCGTCAGCGACCTTGCCGATTTATGTTAGAATTTAAAAATAAATAATTCCTTTAAAAAAATTCGAAGGGTTAGTCAAATTTGTAAATCTGTATAGCAAAGAATTTGTTATTACTTCGAACGCTATTTATCATTTACTCCAGCCGTAATTACATTAATGATAATGCTATTAAACAAGTGTGAACCCACATTTACTTTCTAAGATATTTCGGATCTCATCATTGCCTTATTAAAAAAAGTGCTTGCCAAGTAAAAGTGTGTAATGTAATTGTATTTGAATACAATTTGTCAAACTATCTACAACCAAACAAAGGCAAAAATATCAATATTTCATTTAATATAATACGCCGTATGGAAAACTGAAAATCTATTTCATATTAAAAAAACTTTTATTATTTTTTTATTAAGTGAAACCACGTGATTTTTTCAATTTTTTATCTGCACAGTTAATTAAATCAAGTTTTATTTTGGCTACTGTTGAATTGTGATATAAACCTTGACATGTAAGAAAATGGATTGAAGTATAGCATAAGAGTCGTTATGGTACATTAATTTATAGGAGTTGTAATGTGTTTATGGGTAACGGTGAGTATGTGGGTGTATATGCGTGTTTGTGCGTATAAAAACATTGTTTGTGATAATTCCTTGCTATGTTCTGTGAACAGGTGCATCTTATATCCGGTGATATCGATTGCATTGATTCTGGTTCTTGCGACACTAAATATGTAGTTTAACACCTTGCGCAATTGTTCGTGTGTTTTATTATGCCTGTCAATTTTTCCTCTTGCTCGCTAGTTCAGTTACTCTCTAGATCTGTCACATGCAGATTATATACAACATTAATGCCAGATGATGGCTACGTCTGAATTCTGCAATAATGCTTAAATTTAATGTTTGAAACTTTGGCTTAGTGTCTGCCTTATAGAGACAGATTAATAATTTTTAGTTTGACCATGTGCCATAAGAAGTACAATTGGTTTCCACATTAACAATTGAAACAAACTAGGTGAAAAGATTATAATTTCAGCCAAAGAAAACGAATTTTCTTGGCGTCGATATATCATTCAGACTACTAGAAAGTAGTTTTCCCAGAAGTAAGAAATGAGTATCTAGGACATAAATAATAGCATCTGGTAAGGATGATTTCATTAACGATTATAAATTTAAATCATTTGATCTGTTTAAACCGTGCAAACAATACTAACCTTCTATTTGTACTGTTATTTTTCTCACACCAGTCTAACACTTTGTTTGCTTTTCTTTAAATCAAGATTGCAAGCATCAAGTAAACACCAATCTTATTGCATTTAATCAGTCGTCGAACAACATAGCAAAATTACCGTCAGTCACGCGTACTGACGCGTTTCGAGCTTCCACGATTTTTATCATAGTATGACGGTAAACTGACCAGCGAGTTTGAAACCGCAATGAATTTAAATGAAAAGCTAAAACCGACATGCGGCTTTCATCTCTAGTCTCGCATATATCGTACTTGCCTGGAAATGCTGGCTGCAGAATTTCTATGCAGTCACGATAATTAACCTTTTGCATATTTCGCCACTTATATATAGGTAGTACAATTAAACAATCATTGTTATGTGGGTTGTGCTAACAAGTCTTTAAATCAAGTTTGCGAGATTGAAGTAAACAACAATCCAAATGTATTTGACCAATCGTCGAACAACAGCAAGACTACCGTCAGTCACACGCACTCACTAGTTTCGACCTTCCATGATCATCATCAGAGTATCGCGGTAGTTTGCCTATGTTGTTCGATGAATGGTTAAATACAATCATGCTCACAAACTTGATTTAAAGAATCGTTACCACAGCTTGCGCAATAAATGATTGTTTTATTGTACTACCTATATATATATATATATATATATATATATATATATATATATATATATATATATATATGTGTGTGTGTGTGTGTGTGTGTGTGTGTGTGTGGCGAAAGCTGCAAACATTTAATGTTCAAGACTGCATAGATATTGTGCATCCGACATTTATATTCAAGTACTATGTATGCGAGACTTCCGGATGTGCGAGCCGCATAATAATTTGTTATCCATATATATATATGCATTGCGGTTTAATCTTCACTAATCAGATTCCCGTCGTACTCTGATGATGATCATTTCAAGTTGAAACGCGTCAGTACGTTTAACTGACGGTATTGTTGTTCGACGACGGGTAATATACGTGATTGGTGCTTATATCAAGATCGTAAACTTGATTTAAATTGAGTCCTGTTCTGTCCATACTCATTCAAAATTATTTAAATGTAAACAAATGATCACGTTTTCGGATCATACACCTTTTGGTGTCAACAATTATTTCATTTTCCAGCCTGCGCGTGCTTGTCAGAAATTTAGGGCGAATATGCGTTATATTGTAATCTTGCCATATACTAAGTTTTGATTATAAATTCCATCAAATATGAAAACTTTATTAAATTTCGAATATTTTACGAGCATGACATAACAGATATCAAATATATCAAATATATATGCTGATCAGTAAAAGAGATATTTTCGCTTAAAGAATGGTATTAAGTTGATCCTCTATCAATTTTTATAATATTAGGCTCACTTACCTTAAGTAACACCTTATGCGTTCCATTTCAAAAATGTAACCTACTTTATTGCAAGTATATATTTTCAGTGTCGTTTTATACCGCCACCATTGAAAGATTGTGGAGCTAATCAGCCTCTTCCATCTGATATATAGAATCTGGTGATTAATGAAGAATAAATTCACTAGGAATGGGCGACCTAGTGTTCATTTACAGCCCACACATAAATTTGAATTTTATAGCTTTGCGGCACTGAAGCATCAATGCATTGTGCTGGTGTAAGGCTCTTTTGTTAGAGTAGTAGTGTAGGTATATATTTCTGCATCTGCATTTTTTCTATTTGTTTTTATATGCGTATATTTATGTGCGTATATTTGGGTACTGATAATAATATTGGTTTCGGGTTAAGGAAATATGCCATTAACTACGTTAAATATGAAATTGGTGTCTAAACAAGAGATTAAACTTGCCATTTTGAGAAAGGATTTCTCGCTAAGAAATGCGTAAAGCTATTTTCTATTGAAACCGAAAATGTCTGTCCATTTTATTGATTTTCTGGAGTAACAGGTGTTCAGAATTAGTTGCAATTCTCAATTTTAATAAACTGAAGCATACATTGTACAGATTCGGCAACCATAGTGATAGTGCTACATACATTTTCGGTACCATAATGTTAGTATTGGATACTAAAACAATAGCCATAGTTTTGTTACCCGTTACAGATTCGGTATATATATTATAAAGTAAGTTGGCTATAAAGTTAGCAATGTCAGAGACTTTATATGAAGTTAACTTCACTACTGCAGGTTTACACATTCGTATAAGAGATTATACTGTCCTATTTTCACACATCCCTCATCCAGATTTATAGTGGGAAAGGACGTATTACCGGCTCCTACTGATGAGTCGCCAGTAATCACGGAACGATTGTGAACTAGACTATACGTCACCGTTCATGCTGCTTTCGGTTTATTCTTCTGGTCATATTTGAACTAATTTATTACTAGGTGAGCAACACTTAAGACAAAATGGCCGTCCAATTGGGACACGTCTAATTTAAATACTGTTTTTTGCGCAGAACTAAGATATATGCAAGTATGTATTAGGTGTTGCGAACCTAGTAACAAATTAGTTCAGTTGTGACCAGAAGGATAAACTAAATACAGCATGAACGGAAAGTATAATCTCATGCACATTCGTTTCGTGCTTAGTGGCGACTCATCAGTTGGAGCTAGTATTACGCCCTTTAATCACTATATATTTTGGTCAAGAATGGGGGATAATAGGACGGTACAATCTCCTGAACTGAACTAATTAGTTACTAGGTTCGCAACACCTAATACATACTTACATGTCTAATTTGTTTTTAAAATGCTTCTCTTAATTTCAAGTTATTGGAAAACATGCATTATCTCATCATCACTGTAATGCTTCTAAGCAAAACTTTACTCCCTTCTAAGTTTAACTGGTTCAGCGATAAAATGGCGAAATATTCCACCGATTTGAGTATCTGGATAGTGGAGTAGATCGATTATATAGTAAAACTCGTAAATCTATCATTATCATATAATATATGTGATTTGGCATTCAGTTCGCACTATTTCCTATTAACAATCATATTATTGATTAATTATTTCACTTCCTGTTGCAACTTTCCAGTAGGATTTTTTAGAATTCTATTATACATATTTTCATTAATTAATTTTTTTATCTTCTCATAATGGTCAGACAGTCTCAGAACCGTGGCGATTGTTTTATGGCATTGGTCATTGTTAATTTTTCTATGAGAAATTTTTTAATACAAATGCAGATAGTTCTAATTCAAGTTAAAAATTTTCGTAATATAATCGTGCTACGCTAATCTCATTTCTTAACAGGCTGTGAATCTGAGTAGCCGTGATAAAGTTGCGAAAACGAAATGCTAACAGATTCCAATTAATTCTTTAAATCGAGTTTGCGAGCTTGAAGTAAACACCAATCCCGTTTTTTTAATTAGTCGTCCAATTAAATTTTATTCTCTAAAAATTCAATGTATGATTATTTAAGGTTTTAATAAACTTATCCACGAAACGTTTATGGATGCTCAAATTATCTATAATTCTCTCATGACAAATTCGGACTTTTGTTAGCTTTCCGTCAAGCGCACTATTCAGAAATCCTCTATAACTTTTAAAATCCTCGACGTGCAACAAGGCAAGTGACATGGATCCTACTGTGTTTCTCTCCAAAATCAACTAAATTTAACGTTTCTCTAAATAAAAAATCAGGTTATTTATTTTAACTAAAAAACTATCATGCTTAACAGACAAATCGTAAGCATTTACATGAAGCCGAACTTTGTCTATACAACATTTAGAAACAGTATGATGTTGTAAGTGCTGTTTAATAGACGAAATTTTAGTCAATTTCAATAGTTATAGTTCTTCATGTGAGAGTAGCGACTCGTCTTGTTCACGGAATTGCAGGTATATCTTATGAATAAATATTGCTTCAAATATTTTGTTTCGTGCGACAGGCTGTCGCCAGTTTCCACATCTTCGTTGTCTTGAACAAAAGTAATTTTGTCTTTTCTGCACACATTGGATTTCGAATTTGCAACACTAATTTGCATAGTTATTTCTCCCCCATCCGATAGTCAAATTCGATGTCGCCAAATAAGAAAATCGAGTTGAAATTTTCGTTCAGACGCCTTCATTTATGCTTACTAGCAGATCGATAATCAATTAATACAGTGTAACTTGATAAGCGAAGAGTTTACCTGAAATCACTGTTGTTTCATTTTGGTGGACATACATTTGCATGTAGATATATGTATTGAATACCTCAATTTTTACACAAATTCACACAAACTCGTACTTGTTGAACTATTATCGGGTAAAATGTCGGTTTTCGTCATCAGACCATTGTAGTTTCATTAAGATGAACGTACACATGCCAGCTATTATATTTAACTGTATGCTTCTTAGTTATATGCACACGAAAACAAACAAAAATATCACACGCTTATCTAATAAAACATCAATACTCGTTGAGCAATCTTTACAGATATTGTGCTTTGGCTTTGTAGACTTATAACCGAAGACAATATAAAATTGAATCTATTACTGCTTGATTACACGGTCTATTTGTCCTATATTTCTTGACCAAATATTTAATGAATATTGTGTGCAATACTGGCTCCTGCTAATGAGTCTCCAGTACATGAGATTATAATTTTCGTTCATACTGACTTTTGTACACGTTTCTGATCTATCGGAACTAATTTGTTGCTAGATGCGCAATAACTAATACACAATCAATTTCGTTTCAATTAGGTGAACGTAAATATATATGTATGTACATGGTCATTTTTTTAAATTTTACACACATGCACACAATTCCATGTTGCATGCTTATCTAGTTAAACTTCAGCTGTTATGAGATTTGCCAGTAGGTATAAATGAAGCCGTTTAAACGATATATTACGCTTTGTTATTATTTGGCTATGATGATGTGACAATTGGACATTCAGAAATAGGTGTCAAAATAGAGATGGAAAATGTGAAGTATTTCTAACAATGAACATTCATGAATTTATCGTTTTCGCTTTTTCTACAATCTTTATTAAGATGGACAAATTTAGCTACATAATTCTGGCATATTGTAATCATGATTCTATTTAATGCATTCTACAACAAAAATTGATTAGCTGACAACTGAAGTTATTATTATAATCAAGGTTGCGGTCTTCATATAAGCACCTGACCCATTATTTACTTACATATGTCAGTATAAATTAAGAATTATTTAGAAAGGGCAATTAAACCAGTAGACCGGTTTCGTCCTTATTGGGAAATCACCATGAAACTGAGAAATTTACGAATCAAGAATTAACTAAAGTATTCATGGATAATGGTTTATAGTTTTCTATACTATAGGAAATCCGAGTAAACACGGCTTTCCAAACGATTATTTTAATAATTTATTTATTTAAATCAAGATTGCGATCTGAATGGAAACACCAGTCTCCTTATATAAATACATTTGTTAGTATAAAAATGCATTGTGTAATGTAGAAAAGGCAATTCCTCCAGTAGACCGGTTGTGTCCTCATTGGGAACTCATTGCGTACTGTCTACAATTTCCCTCTATCATGGCTACAACCTGAGCACGTCTGCTTCGAAATCTTTAGCTCTAACCACGGAGCCATTCTGCCACATGATACACACTAATTCAGTTATATACTAAATAATGTTTCTTGATTAGCGTTTTCTTTATGTGGAGACTATAAATGTATGTACATAATGGGAATGGCGTTTTTAACAAGATTGCAAACACAATTCAAATAATCTGTTGAAATTCATTGTTCATTTGTCATATTCAATTAAATTAAAGTGCCCTTGAGTTTCATTATGGAGTCCCTTACAATTTCTAAATTATACAATAGAATTAAATTCATTAAGTTGACTTATCCCACCTTTCTGAGACGATCATACGGAAAGTGATAAATTAATCAACTAGTACACCTATTATTATAATCAAGGTTTCAATCTTGATATAAGCACCTGGCCCATTAATTAATTACATATGTCAAGTATAAACTAAGAATTGTAGAGTGTAGAAAAGGCAATTCATCCAGTAGACCGGTTTTGTCCTTATTGGGAACTCATCATGTACCTTAGTATGGAACGTCAATTAAAATGTAGGCTCAATATTTAAGAGAGCAAATTTCAAAACCTGCTTGTCAGGCCAACGAACCAACGCTGGTCGCAGGCTGGAATCGCAGCAGGTCAGCCGCCTCTTGGCCGGATTCTATTAGTAATATCTTTATTTATTGACTAGGAGACAATTGAATTTGCAGAAATATGTAGGAGTATCGTGGCAGATTGGTTTCATTTAAAATATTTGGTTAATTATCGATTATTGACACTAGCTCGTCTGAAAAACATGGTGTGGTAGATTACGTCACCATTTCTTGTATTATACTCTGTAACTAGTGTTGAAGTGAATAACGGGCGACCCAGTATTGATATCTTTTATTCAGAAGTTGCGAATTTTATACTAATGGCGGAACAACGACTACTAACCTATTTAAGGCTGTTTGGACATCATATAATAATACATTAGACTACCGTTTGGAAGACTACTTAGTATAATTAAATTATCATAAAAATGGAGATAAAGGACATCCTTGGCTGAACGCCACTCCTAGATCCTGGTACGACCACAAGTGTTTTTATTAATAGCTCGCATAATACTTGAAACTTTAAGGGCTATACAATTTTTCGACTGAATATCAAATATAAATTTGCGATCCCATGTGTCAAATAAAAACTGGAAGTCTGGAAAGATGGTTGTTGTTAAACAGTGATATAAATTTCGCTTTTCAAATACTTATCTTAAAGCAAAAAATATATTCTATCCAATCACATTCTGGCCGACTTCCGGCTTGTTCAAGTATGTATTAGGTTTTGCGAACCTAGTAACAAATTAGTTCAGTTGTGACCAGAAGGATAAACCAAAGGCAGCATGAACGGAAAGTATAATCTCATGCACATTCGTTTCGTGCTTACTGGCGACTCATCAGTAGGAGCCGGTATTACGCCCTTTAACCACTATATATTTGGTAGAAGAATGTGGAATAATAGGACGGTACAATCTCCTAGACGAATGTGTAAACCTGTAATAGTGAAGCTAACATAATCTGAAGTCAACGACAATACGACTTCAATGCTAACTCACAATATATAATATATATACCGAGTCTGTAAAGGATACTAACACTATGGCCATTGTGTTAGTAACTGATACCTTTTTTGAAATCGATGAGTACCGGATACTAACACTATGGTTTCCGAGTCGGTACATGATACCAACCTGATGGATATAAATTTATGCTAAAGTTCACCCAAATTGAGAATTACAACAATTTCCGAACACCTGTTACTCCAGTTAAACCATACACTCTGGCCTTCATCGATATCAGTTATCACATTTCGCGGTAAGCATGACATCATTCAATTCAATATATTACAGTTAAATACTGTTTGTTGCGAAGAACTAATATATATGCAAGTATGTATTAGGTTTTGCGAACCTAGTAACAAATTAGTTCAGTTGTGACCAGAAGGATAAACCAAAGGCAGCATGAACGGAAAGTATAATCTCATGCACATTCGTTTCGTGCTTACTGGCGACTCATCAGTAGGAGCCGGTATTACGCCCTTTAACCACTATATATTTGGTAGAAGAATGTGGAATAATAGGACGGTACAATGAATCGCTGAAACTGCGTTAGATATTTGAAGCAAATACTTATTTCTATTTACGTATATTTAAAAAACCGTTTGTTACCACCCAGAAATTTTGCCACTATCCTTGAATATCGTCGGTAGCGTATCATCGGGACTTGCAGCTTTGCGACGTAAGTTTTCATTCCATATTTGTACGGATCAATATCGTCACGTACTCATCGAAGAATAAATAAATATAGTGCTAATTTAAAACCTTCAATAATAGGTTTTGTGCGTAATAGGCCTTCCTATTACATCGGTATAATTTGAAAATCTTGCTCATATGTACGACTTCCAAGGATTATTTAGATAAATTCAGCTGTTTTCAAAAGGTATAAATAAAATTTCAACAGGCGTGCAATTCGATGGTGAGATGTACTGGCTGATCATAGAAATCTCAGTCTCTGATTAAGAAATCGAGATGTGCGACTTCACAATTTACATAACACAATCAGCTAAACTAATCAATGGAAATGATCCAGGAACATAAACTTATCTCATATGAAAGAATACACTTCCCAAATAATATATTTTACCACGTTGTCAGTCAATTAAAACCATTTGAGCAAAGCAGAAAAAGTGGTCCTCGATAAATAATTAAAATGCAGGTCATACAGAAATTACCGCGGACAGGGCTCGAACCTGGGCACGTCTGATTCGGAATCTGGTCCTATAACCACTGAGCCACACTGCCGCACACTACACTACACACAATTGTGAAAAAAGATTACAGTAAGCCGTTTGAAAGACTGGATGGATCTCTATGTTAGTTTTATTTATAGTCGTATTTACTTTTTATAGCTATCTACCGGCTCCATACATCAGCGACACTCAAAGGTTTATATTGTTCGAATTGCTCGGCGTAATATCTTGCACGCACTCTTGTTCATAGAAGAGATCTGAAATTTTTCACTCGTCAAACGGCTGGGTGCACTCAAAATCAAAATCGAGGAAGTTGGTTCTAGTATTCGAACAGAAATAACATTTGTTAAATTTAGCTATTGGTAAACTTTGCGAAGTCTACACTTATAATTTAGCTTCCCTCTAAATATAACGAAAATGTACTACAAATTGCACTCTCAAGTTTGTGTAATTAACAAAAAAAGGTATTCGAATTGAATCAATTACAGAAACGGCTTTGGAAAACGGAAAGACTGTATGGTGCAAGCCAGGAGTATAAAGGAAAAAGCTTCAAGATGATTTAGGATTTTCAGTTTCTAAAACCGCAACAATTATTCTATTGTATGAACTGGACAAAATCTATTTATTTTTACGCATTCACCCATTCTAATCTAGAATGATTTGCCGGAGAAGAAATTATAATGTATGTTATTCAAATAAAGGCAAATATGTCACCCAATATTGATATTCGTCCAGATTATTAATTTTAAAGAAACAAACTTAACATATAAGCATCTGACCAATTAAATACTAACATATTTTAGTATAAACTAAGAAAGGTATAATGTGGAAAAGGCAATTCATCCAGTAGACCGGTTTCGTCCCTATTGGGAACTCATCATGTACTGGCCAGAGTTTGCCGCGGACAGGGCTCGAACCTGGGCACGTCTGCTTCGGAATCTGGTGCACTAATCACTGAGCCAACCTGCTGCACACTACAGTACACAAAATATTCAGTTGTATACTAACTAACCTAACTTGGTTAGTCTATTTCTCCTTTAGGTGGGGCTCATATGGCATCCATTTAGACCCAAATTTCCAACTAACCATCCCAAATCTGTCATAACTGAACAGGCACCACACACACTGTCCTGAATTTTCTGATAACAGGGCTCGAACCTTCGCTCGTTTTCTTCGTAATCTGGTGCTCTAATCACTGAGCCACTATGCCGCCATTTAGGCTCCACCTGAGTGTTTAGAAAAGACGATTCCAAAGCAGACGTGCCCAGCTTCGAGCCCTGTCCACGTCGAATTCTGGACAATACGTGATGAGTTCCCAATAAGGACGAAACCGATCTACTGGATGAATTTCCTTTTCTACACCGTACAATACTTAGTTTATACTGACAGCTCTATGTACATAAAGGGTCAAGTGTTTATGTCAAGATCATAACATTGTTTTAAGTAACTGTTAGTGGATGCTTGAATGTGGATGCTAAGAATATTAAGTCAGCTGCAAATAACTGTAAGGACCAATGCAGCATAAAGTCTTTGTTATACGACTCGGCTATTCTTAGCTATGTTACATGTTTTTAATTGACGTATTCTTACTTATTATGCACACTTTCGACAAAATATACAATTTGTCGTCAGTTTCATTC
The DNA here is from genome assembly GCA_029291075.1 of Eudiplozoon nipponicum. Taxonomy (NCBI): domain Eukaryota; kingdom Metazoa; phylum Platyhelminthes; class Monogenea; order Mazocraeidea; family Diplozoidae; genus Eudiplozoon; species Eudiplozoon nipponicum. The sequence goes on from JAQBSW010005652.1 coordinate 20,645, forward strand.
TCATTGAAATACTGTACGTGACAACGATTAGTGATGAGAACATTAGGAATTCATTCATAAGTTTTATTTACACTGTAAATGCTTTCAGATTGTGGATCTCCAGCGGATTTGTATCATACATAACTTTAGATAATTATATTTAGCATCTACTTCCGCGCAATTGAAATTATAGGGCTGCAAATATTGTCCGCCGTACTAGAGAGCCGAAATATCTTGAGATTTGACACAGTGATATTTAATGACTTGTTCTTACATCAGGCGTGCATCAACAGAATCGGCTTCATACATTCACGCATACCATTTTCACTATTTCTAACCAATGTCACAGTATTTAAAAAAATATTTTGATAAATAATCCGAGGTTTTATCAACAGAATCCAATTTATTCACCTATTTAAAACATGAACATTGAAATCAGGTTGATTGCACTATTTTGATTACCACATGATACGTGCTAAAACGCGTGATATAATTATCAGATTGCATGCTGACGCACGTATGCAAACAGTTAAAACAGACATTCTGTTTTAACAAAATACATTGAAATTGTGACCTTTTGAATGTTGTTAAATTTAATCTTCAAAATGTTAAACATCACTCAATCAATGATAGAAGTGATTCACGCACAAATTTTCTCCGGAACTCTAATTTGCTAACTATCGATCCGTTTGATAATCTCTCTATTTATCTGTAGACACATCAATCGCCGGAACTATTTAGTTACAAATTTATCTGTGTCTTTAACGCCTTCTCTGTCTTCTTATCGACCGGACTATCTATAAGTATACATGTCTATCTATCTCTCTGTCTGATTGCTACCACTTTGTATTTGCGCATGATACCTAATAGGAAATTTCTTCATGTAGGACTAGGAAAATGTGTCAAATTCGGCATGAACAAGAGATGTGATCACATACGAACATGCATTGTTTACTATTCGTTGGCTAATCAGTGGTATAATTTAAAAAAATTGGTTTTACGAATAATTCTGGAAAATAAAACGAATTTATTACATGATAACGCTGCCGATTTTTGTCTGCACGAAAATTAATTATTTTTCATAAATTTTAGAAATCGTTTGAACTTGCGTTTTTCTAAATCAATAGTAAATGAGTCAAACATAAATGACATACATATAATTAAACGAAAATTAGTTGCTCGGGCAGTGGGAATAATTTCTTTTAATCAAGATCGCGATCTTGATATAAACACCTGACCCATTATTTAAATACATTTGACAGTATAAACCAAGTATTGGAAAGGGCAATTCGTCCAGTAGACCGGTTTCGTACTTAGGTCTAAAGGGATGCTATCTAGGCTCTACATAAAGGTAGGGCTAGCCAAGAATCATCAGTTTGTTCATAACTGAAAATTGTGTGCTGGTGGCTTAGTGCTTAGAGCAACATATTCTGAAGCAGACGTGCCCAGGTTCGAGCCCTAACCGTGGCAAATTCTGGACAGTACGTGACGAGTTCCCAATAAGGACGAATCCACACTATGCAATACTTAGTTTATACTGACAAATGTATGTACATAATGGTTCAGATGTTCATATCAAGATCGCAAACTTGATTAAAATTAATAAATTACATGCAGGAGCCCACATTCATTGGTATTCGTCGGTCTGATTTGCGTATTTACCAACTGCGATCGGACTATTGACAAAGGGAGTGGAAACGATTTCCGAAAGCTGTGGAAAACAATCAATTATTCAACAGGAAAATATTTTCATAACCCATTACGGCAAGGATATTAATACATATTTTTTAAGGCATAGTGCCGGCTCAAATTTATGAACCACCAGTAAGCGTGCATTGAATGCATACATATTGCTATAACTTGTGTTCTTGCTAATTTTGGTATATCAACCTGGTTCACTATAAACTAATTTTCTATTTGGTTTGCAGGGCGTAATACGTAATTGCATACATGTTATGTCTCTAGGTCATATGTTTGTAAATAGTACACATTTTATTATTCATAGAAGTTAGCAAACATGCCTATGCTCAGGCTTCTATCCTCTTATAATTTTGCATGCAATTTATATTTTAATCTATTCATCTAGTTGTTTGTGCATTAATCTATATATTTTGATTCAGCTGTCCGTCTATTTATACAAAGCGTACTGTCGAAGAACCTTTTTATACGACCACTCAACTATCCGCCAACCTATCATTATATATATATATATATCATTATATATATATATATATATATATATATATATATATATATATATATATATATATATATAAATGACAAATATTTTCCATCTGAATTTATTTATTAATTTTTTTAAATATAGCATAAATTTCTTCTCCATTTTCTAACTCCTTATTTATTTTCGCACGCAGAAATAAAATTTGTAATTCCAAATCTTTTCCTCTAAAACGTATCTTTTCAGAATTCCGATTTAGTTTTAAAGAAGTAATCATTGATTGCGCAGGTGGTAAAAGCAATTATTTAAGTCAGGTTTGCTTATTTAAATAAATAAAAATCCCACGTTTTTGTAAGTCGTGCTCTGATTATTACCAAGAAACTTTTTTAAATTAAAATTGAAAAAAAACTGTAGCTCTTTTGCTGATTTACTGATTAAATGTGGTTTCTATGTTTTTTCACGGTTAACAAATTAATTAAAATGATTTGTTTTACCAATACCGTAAACTTAAATTATGCATTAGGAATTTCGTACGTAGAAAAAAGCAGTAGAAAATGTCAGTCTATATAAACAGAAGGTATTATGTAATGTAAAAATACGTGTCTTGGTAAATGGCGACTGATAAGTATGAGCCGTTAATACTCCAAAATACACTACATATTTGGTCCATAATTGTGAAATTGTTGGGCAGTGCAACCTCCTACAGGTTTACACATTCGTCTAGGAGATTGTACCGTCCTATTATTCCACATTCTTCTACCGAATATATAGTGGTTAAAGGGCGTAATACCGGCTCCTACTGATGAGTCGCCAGTAAGCACGAAACGAATGTGCATGAGATTATACTTTCCGTTCATGCTGCCTTTGGTTTATCCTCTGGTCACAACTGAACTAATTTGTTACTAGGTTCGCAAAACCTAATACATACTTGCATATATATTAGTTCTTCGCAACAAACAGTATTAAATTATGAGTATCTGTCACTCCAGAATCGCTATATACTCAGTACGTGTGATTGGCAATAGTTACTCCGTGATGTGTGACGACTGGTAAAATCCAATGAGACTGGTGTCTACTTCAAGCCCGCAGACTTGATTTAAAGAATTATTACCACTACTAGTGCAATCAGTGATTGTTTATTGTATTTCCTATATATATATATATATGGCGGAAGCTGCAAAAGTTAATATTCGTGACAGCAAATAAATTATGTATCCGATATTTCCAGTCAAGTACTATGCATACGAGAAAACTAGAGGTGAAAACGCCATATCCATATGCCGCGCGGTTTGATCCTCGGTTGTCAGTTTGCCGTCGTACTCTAAACATAATCACGGAAAGTCGAAACGCATCAGTACATGTGACTGGTGGTACTTCTACACTGTTTTATGATTGGATAAATAAAATTGGATCGGCGTTTACCTCAAGCTCGCGAACTTTATTTAAAGGATTTTTAACACAACATGCGCAATCAATATATTTTTAAACTTTTTATTATCATTTATCACAGTTTGAGGTAATCCTTACATCATTTAACGAAAAATTTAACTGTTAAATATTATTTTTCGGGAAACTAGTTCATTTAAAATTATGTATTTTAGTGGGGCGCGCCTAATAACAAGGTAGTTCAAATGGGATAAGGAGAATGCGCAAAATTTCTGATCTCATGTAAAAATGCGCATTTTGCTTATTGAAATTTTAATATAGAGCTGCGAATTATTTAAAAATGAATAATTATCGCGTTTTAATCAGACAGACTTATCCAAACTGGCACTCCGTCTTTACTTACTTTCAAGTGCATAACTTATTTCGATATCAGCTCACTTTGAGATTTTCCAACAAAATTATTGATCTGCAATAAATGAATGTACGTAGATCCTGCTTTTAATTTCTCTTTATTTTGTAACATTTTTCCGTTTCTAATAACCACTTTTATAAATTGGAATGTGTTAATGCTAACTCTACGGTATATACTTATACAGTAGTCACTTAAATGCGACTGAACTTGAAGTCTACTGTATTTAAAAATTGGACAATGTTTAAAAAGCATGTTTAATAACCCTAGTTTTGACATGTAGGCGTATTCGTTGGGTTTTGCAATGATTAAATCTATTAAACATATTTGCGGCATACCTTAAAACTGTGCATATTAAATAAATATCGCAAAATTAGATGTTACATAAAATAGCTGCTCCTTGGTTTTCCAACTGAACTTTAAACAAATATATCGTGGTATCTAGTAAATTTGAAATATTTAATAAAGATGTTTCACAAAATATGAGAATCCTTTGTCAGATCCAACAAATTATAATCAATTTTTTAATTCAGCCAGTACATCATTTGAAATAAACACGATTTTAAAGGAATAAACAAAATAATGTAGCAACGAGGTCGTTGGAAATTGAGCCCAAGGTAAGAAGCCGATATAATCAATCTATTTAGTACATCATGTATTTGTGTAACTATTTTAAAGAAACCGACTTTTAACTATGAGACATCTATTTGCTTCATATAAACCAGCCCACAAGAATATTAATATAAGAAACCACATTTTAATCCCTACTGCTTAACTACTCCTTAATATTGGAGGCCGCATGTAGCACGTGAATCAGTGACACCTAGTAAGAGCTAATTTCTTTATCCATAAGCCACCGATACGGCAACAACTAATATATTTTCAATAAATAAGCCTAATAAATGAGTTTTTCTTTGGTCATCCCTACCCAAAAAAAGTTCAATTAAACGCTTTTGTTATTGATTGCGCAGTGATATCATCACATTTAACAGGTCCACGATTTTCTTTTGTGAGCGGTCGATTTGCACTCCCGAGTCCGCAATGATCTGATAGATACTCATTTCAAAATACGCGTTGATTACGGCTTCGTTTTGGCTGTGTGCTGATTCGTTCCTTCCCTCCAAAGTCTTCCATATCATTCGTACTAACCACTGGAAATGAATCACGAATTAATCTTTGTTGTATTACGTCTAAATGCCTAATTTTCAGTTTCATTTTCAGAATTCTAATAACTCACAGTACATACCACACATGACCAGCTAAATTAAGAAATAGAAACAGCACACACATTTATGTTTGAGTAAAGAAAGCGATCCGTCTACCGGGTCCTGCTTTTGCCCTTTCTAGCAACACGTTAGTTTTGATAAGAACAGATAATTAGACGATATATCTGGTGAAGAATCACAAGAAAAATATCAATAAAATTATTCAAGAATTCAATTAATTTATGAACACGTTTTCATCGTTAATAATTCTTCAGTTTGAGAACAAGCACGGAAAAAGAGGTTGAATACTTCGTTACTTTAAATCTAGCTTAAGAATACGAGCCAAACCATGATCTAGTGGAAGGATTACTATTCCAAATGAGACTCACGGAATTATGTATAACGTGTAAAGTAAACACATGTATCTGGTGTGCAAGAACAGGAAGATATATATATATATATATATATATATATATATATATATATATATATATATATAGTTGTTGAATAAATGTTTTCATGTGCTCTATACATATCTGTATATAGAGTTTAGTTACTGAGACAAATTCTTTGTTTAAAACCATTGGTGAGTCAAAAAAACTAAAATATAAATAGAACTGTTTCGGAACGAGGTTACCACATTTGTTTAAATCTGCTATTGGGAGAATCTTACCGTGTAGGTGTGACTAGACGTCTGAAGATGGTTTTGGAAAAATTGAATCGAAACGTTGCCAGTCAACGAAGATTAGATCGCACTTCATTTCCAGTGGTTAGTTTGAACGATTATAAGGCCTTCGGTAGAAAGGGACGAATATGCACCCAGCCTGATCGAAGACAAAATGGACGCGTACATGGAAGTGTGGATCAGTCGGATCTTTGCAAAACTGGTAGTACAAAGCGAAAACCCGCGAATGAAAATCGCGGATTTGCAACATATGCATTTATTTGTTTAAAAAATGTGTTTGGTAAATTCAGAAATGGTAAAGTTGAGTATGAAAAATGAAAAATTAACAGCGTGTGTAATCAAAATAACTCATGGTTTTCATACTACTCATCAGTGGTATACTGCAGACCAAATAACCTTGCCAAAGACCATAATCTGCGCTGTTTTTGCTAGGTTGAGTCAGGATTACTATATTGCCAATTTTTGTGAGACCGATCGGACAGTGTTACACTTTTCCATGACTAAATTTGCATACCGATTTTGGCTAATAGCCGGCCTCAAACGGGAAAGCCAATTGGAATAGTCGTTATCGATATGCTGAATTTGGTAAAACCTTTTGTCAAATATTTTATTACCTTAAAATGTCCTACATTTTACGCACATTCTTTTAAAAATTTACTATATATTGGCAGCACACCAGCAATTGAAATTAATTGCATAATAAAAATACGGCAGTCCTGTTAAAAAATTATTGCAGTTTGCCTTAAATTATGAAAGCTTTCATGCTATATATATATATATATATATATATATATTATATATATATATATATATATATATATATATATATATATATATATATATATATATATATATAGAGGTATGGTAGACTAAAATAGCAGAAGATTGAAAATGAAATTTATCTAAGGACCGGTTTCGTGGTTTAGGTAAGATATGCTGATGCCGGAGAATGTAATATTGAGCATTTTGCCATGTGTTAAAACTATTGCCTTATAAAAAATCAGTTGCAAATTGTATACGATTTTCTTTTAATTATCAATAACTTTATTTAACTATTATCTTTTATTATAATACATGCATAATGACGTATGTTGATTTGATATTAAATTAATTTATAATAACGATGATTGATTACATATAAAAAATATGTGTTTATCATTACATTTTACATGTTAGTACGGTGATTTTTGCAAATATACCAACAGATTTATATTCTATTCAGATCCTCTGTCTGACAAGTAGTCATTACAAATAACTAACTAGCATTCAGCATCATTGAGCTTTATTAAGTTTGTATCAGACTTCATATCAGAAAAATGTATGGATAAAAATATTGTTAGAAAACTTTTCGAACATTTAACTGCTAAGAATATTTCAAACCGCCAATCTTTCATTTAAATTTTTTGGTAAAAATTTGACTTCTTTCTACATATTTGAAGCACACTTCCTTACAAGACACCATAAAAATTCGCAAATTATTTTTAAATACAGAGAATACATGTTTGTAGATAAATTTCCATAAATTCATATAATGTAAGTCCTGTTTTCGTAAAATTTCGTTTCAAAGCTATATTTGCGCATTATTAGGAAAAGCAATTATTTGATCTTTTGTTTCAATTGATAATATGCTTCAATCAGTTGTTCAAATTAGAAATATTTACTAAAAGCTGTATGCAAACAGATGGCTGTAGTAGGTATAGATACTTTTTTTCAATGTTTCTGCCAATTGAAAAAATACAAGACCGCAAAAATTTATTGCCAAGAATAAACGGTTTCTATTGACCAATCAAAAAATTCATAATAAAACAGATATATAACCGCTACTGGAAGAGAAGTAGTGAATTGATTTTTAACAAACTCCACTTTTTATAGCCTGCTTTAACTTTTTTCGAACTTCACCTTAAGGAATTATGCTTCATTCATTTATTTTTATACAGAAAATTATGAAAGTTTATCTTTTAGTCATACTGTGCGTTATAAAATTTCGTTATGTAAAAGATCAGAATGATAAAATAAATTCAGCAAAGGTAAACATTCTTGCCAGATAGACGCATGTTTTTTGTACTTACCAAAGACGCAATAGTTAGTGACAACATAATACTTTAAACAGCATAAACATTAGCGCGTGTGTTGGTAACACTTGTTTAAATCAAGTTCGCGAGCTTGAGATAGGCATCAATTCAGCTGAACCTAACCATTCGCACATCAGAAAAATGTTACCATCTGTCAATATTAGGGACGAGATCCGCCTAACTGATTTTCTGTAACTTAAGAATGCATTGAAGAATGGTCCTTGATAATAGTATTACCAGTATGTTATTTTGCTATTTATCTTGTGCGGGAAAATTCTATTTTGGTGTTCATGGAATATTAAAACGCGTCGGTATGTGTGATTGGTTGTACTTTTTCTACATTTTGTGATTGATTAGATACAACTGGGTTGGTTCTTATTTTAATCTCACATATTTTATTTAGGCAACTGCATATACGTCTGGTAACGAAGTTTGGCATAAAATTATGTTTTTTTTCATTTAAATCTTGCTTCTCTCAATATTAATTTACCATTGATATTGCTCGTACGCCAAGGTGATTACGCATTCTTTTGTTTAAATTTTTCTTGATCAAATTCATATTGAATTTAAGGCACAGTTCAGACTCTAAATTACTGGACTGTATTAGGCAAGAAACACATTTGCCGATAGAATAAATCTCGTTGATTATGTTATTTTTGATTTAGTTTCATTGTTCTTTATGAGCTACCTAGTGTTTCAGCGCTCAAAGACTAAATTATGCATGATCTAATTTGATGCCATGGCAACAACATTTAACAAGTATTACATTTTCGACTTACAGCTACTATAGCACTGAGCATCGACCTATCGATTATTCCTTGTCACGACGATGGAGTCAAGACCAGCAGCACCATCGACAACGTGCAGCGAAACAATTTGTGGGGCAGCTGACACTTTGCATAGTCCAACGTGTGCAGCAGTCCACGAGCATCACGTGCAGGACAATTCTTCAGAGGTAAACAACAACCAAACAACAACACGTTCGCCGGAAAAACCTAAAGCAGCAGCAATACAGGACACTGCGAACAGTTGCGGCATTTTGGTTCCCAGTTTTCATCTTTATCGACAACAAAATCCGCAACAGATTCACCAACAGCAACAACACCAACGTTGTCCACGGAAAAGACAACAACAACAAAAAGAAGTAGAGCATAAGAAGTTGGATTTACCAACGTGTTATGATGACGTATGTAGCATATCCAGTTGCAATTTAAATGATATTCGCGACGAAACACTTTTACGCGAAAATAAATTCACTGCGAATGTCGAACAAAATGCCAGCACAGCCAGTGCTGATGTACCAGTAGTGCCAGTATTGACATATGGCAAAAACGTCAAATCGTCACCTGAACTTTGCGCCTGGCTTTTGTCACGTCGAATCACCTTGATCTATCGTTTGGCCGACTATTATGAGCAGCTGCTTGAAGTTATGTATGAGGAAATTGTAGGTTTTTAAACGTTACACTAATAAATTCATCTTATTGACTCAGCTATTTTGTTGTGAACCACAGACAATCTTAATTTAAAAATAGATCCTTTTGACATGGTTAATATAATCGAGACACTCATTTGCATAATGATTAGAATGGTTGCATAAAAAGAGCAAACATTTGCAATGATTTAGCTAAATCAGTTCTTGAATGTACGAAGTTAATGTTATCCAAATGTTGTATTGGTAGGAACTTGATATATAGACAAAAGAAAGTTCAAATAAAAGTAAAAATTAAGAAGACCATTTAATCAGATATGACCGAAATTGTGAAAACGGTTTCAATGTGTAAAAAAGAGCTACAAATCGTGATAACTACAGGTAAACCCGGCAGTCAGCGGAATAATTACCAAAGAATTCTAACCGTCATAGTCACATGGCTCTTTTAGCCGAGATTTATTCTCAGCATGGGAATTCATAATTCCCCAGTTTTAATAGACCATTGTAATTATTATTAATTTTCATCAGATATTTCTACTCTTATTAGTTGTATTGTTGTATATTGCTGTAATTCATATTTTTACCCACCTAACACTGAAAGAGCAGAACGGTTAACTTCCAACTATGTTACATTTTTATCAGACCAATATAGTGTCGTTTATAATAAAAAATATGTTCTTCCTATTCAAATTAAAGCATTTCGTTGCATCAGCCAAAACCATTTATTGTACGCTGTCAGCAACCTGCTATTCTCTATTTTTCACGTGCGTTTTTTTAATAACCAATGTTCTCAAATATCGCATTTTACCTACTAGTTTTAATCACAAAATTATGTTTGGAAGAAGAATTAGATATGATACCAGAATAGGCGTATTTCCTACAAAAATTCGCTTACTAAATGTATCACCAGTTTATGTATTTTTGACTTCAGTTTTCAGAAATCTATTCTTTAAGAAATTTTTAACTTTATAATTTGATTTGCTCACACCCTTAATTTTGCTCTTACGTCTTGATTGTTAATTAATATCTTATCCTATATATATATATATATATATATATATATATATATATATATTTATATATATATATTTATATACATATATCATCCAAATATGTTAAATTTATATATATATATATATATATATATATATATATATAATATTTTCTCTTTATGATTCCATTGCCTTTGAACATTGCAGAGTTTATGTTTACAATATAAATGCCCAATTTATTTCATGAGCACTTGACAAGTATTTACCTGAATTCCAGATGTTCTGTTTCGTCAATATATTTCGACATCCATTGGCGGCTGTCTTCTTCAGAAAGAAAACAACCTCAATTCAGCCTGTGTTGGTCAAAACGCAGATCAGCTAATTTCGATTATTCCAATTTCGAAATTATTTCATACTTTTTAGCAACTTGACAAATTATTCATATTACGTTGTCGTGAATTGTCATTCGATAGAGTAAATGTAAACTAGTTTCGATTTCTAGTATTATATTTATTTAGTTGCAACATTCGTAAGATAATTTTAATCAAGCTTGCAAGCTTGACATGAAAACCAATTCCATTTTATCTAATATCAGAGGAACATTTCTGTCGGTCGCACTTAACGGTGCGTTTCGAACTTCCGTGATCACCATCAGAGCACGACGGCAAGCTGACTACCGATAATTAAACTACAATAAATTTATAATGAAAGCAATATTTGTTATTGGGCCTTCATTTCTAGTAGTCTCATATACATTATCGTGAATGGGAAATGTGGGTTGCATAATTTCTATGTAGTCAAGAAAATTAAATTTCTGTAGATTTCTCCCTATATATATATATATATATATATATATATATATATATATATATATATGTGTGTGTGTGTGTGTGTTGTGTGTGTGTGTTATACGAATAAAAATTCAATGATTGCGCGGCTAGTGATAACATTAACTAAAAAATCTGCCATCATCCGCACGTACTGAAGCGTTTCATTTTTCTTAATGATCATCAGGCAAAGACGTTAGACTGTGATCAAATTTGTATTGAAGTAATGTTATCATCCACACGCAATCACTGATTGCTTGGTCGTACGATTATTTCTAGTGCTTTGCGGCTGGCGGTAGTTTTGTTATGTTGTTCGATGACTGGTTAAATACAATGGGATTGGTGTTTACTTCAAGCTCGCAAACTTGATTTAAAAAAATAGTTGCGTGTATGTTTGTAAGTGTGAATAGGCGCGTATCGGTGTGTGGGTACGGGTTATTCTCACTGCATTAATAAGTGATTCTGGAGGTATTATCACTCTTTTTTCGGTGGATCGAGTCTTGCCCAGGCTTTCAGTTATTTGGCTTTTGTATTCATAAATGCTTTTTGTATTGTCATTCCTATCACATTGTTCAAGAAATTTATTTCTTTTTGCATAACACAAATTAAGAGATGTGTCCGAAATACTCACCCGATGTTGCGGCAAAATAACAAATAGGCTAAATTGTAGTCAAGGCAAAATGTGGCATGCAATTTAGGCTGCTTTTAGAGTAGCAGACGGGATGCTTTGCCATATACCCGTTAATACATATCTATACATATATATATATTCTTATGAAATTCGAGCTTTAATAAAACTGCACTTTCAAAGTGCAAAGTGAAAAATTTCTTAGCTGATGCAGGGACTGTTACTTTTTCATTTTTGTCTCAAGTATCTATAAATTAAAAGTCATATCAAAGCAGAAAATTTAAATGTGGCAAGTGTGTGAAATTAGGGAGCAACCAATCGATTGCGTGCGTCACCTCTATTTGTAGCTCAATGCCTAAAAATACTTTTCGTGCCTACGCAAATCTTGCTGCAGTCTGTTTATCCACAATATATATATATATATATATATATATATATATATATATTATATATATAAGTTTGCAGGCTTGTGTGACTATAATCCAGTCGTATTTAAACAGTTGCATAGCAAAGCGAAACTACTGGCATAACACGTATTGACCTGTTTCGTCTATCCCTTTTCAGCCTCAAAGAATGGCTTATATACAGCGCATGGAATGTCAGATACGTGACTCTGATACATAGTAGTCTAGCAAACATTGTGTTATGAATAATCCTCGATAGTCAGTTTGCCGTCGTACTTTGATGATGATCATGGAAGGTCGAAACGCGTCAGTGCGTTGCGACTGGCGGTAGTTTTGTTATGTTGTTCGACGACTGGTTAAATAAAATGTGATTGGTATTAACTTCAAGCTCGCAAACTTGATTTAAAAAATTATTACCACCAACAGCGCAATCAATTATTGTTTAATTATATTGTCTATTTATGTGTGTGGAGAAAGCTACAAATATTTAATGTTCGTGGCTGTATAGAAATTGTGCAGCCGACATTTCCAGTCACGTACAATGTATGTGAGATTGATAGAGGTGAGAGCCGAATATCTAATTTTTCTTTCCATATATATGCCATGCGGTTTAATCCTCGATAGACAGTTTGCCGTCGTACTCTGATGATGATCATGGAAGGTCGAAACGCGTCAGTGTGTTGCGACTGGCGGTAGTGTTGTTATGTTTTTCGACGACTGGTTAAATGAAAGGGGCTTGGTGTTTACTTCAAGCTCGCAAATTTGATTTAAAGAATTGTTACCATCACCCGCGCAATCAATTAATGCTTATCAATTAATTTAATTAGGATTGCGAAATTAATATGAACACCTGACCCATTATTCACATACATTTAATAGTATAAACTAAGAATTGTTTAATATAGGAAAGGAAATTCATCCTTTAGCCTTATATCGTACTTATTTGGAACTCATATCGTACTGTCTAAAATTTGCCGCGGGCAGGGTTCGAATTTGATTATCCTTTGTCTATTTGCTCGTTTAACATGGTATTCGTTTGAGATAACGGAGCAATTATATTTCTAAATACATTGATGCGTTCGAACGAAGGTAATGACGATTAGAAATACCTGAAATGTAGCAACTGCTGTTCTTTCAATACTGTTCTTATTTTATGTGTGCTCAGTGACTTGTCATCATATGCTCGATGTAAATATCCGGCCAAATTGGACATTATATTCATTTTCAAGTTTAATTGAGTTTATTTCAAAATATTTTGTCGAGATTCCGGTTGAAATGAAATCAACGTCTAGTAGATTAAGAGCCTTTCAGACAAGCTCTTTGATATAGAACTCCTGTAAGAAAAAAATCTGTATCTTTATTTGGCTTGAACATCCAGCAGCGTTACGCAAATTATGTGAGTATTCAGATAAATATCATTTTTTGCCCGAGCTCTCTGATACAGCAAATGTCAATGGTTCTTTTAGACATTTCAGTAAATCCATTTGTATGCATTTGTAATTTGAATTGTGAAATAGATAATGAATGGAAGTATAAATTTATTGTGAACCAAGAATTTAACACATCGTGTGTTATATAAAAACTTTACAGTAAATGTATCGTTCCATGCATGATTTAATTCTAAAATAAATTTATAAGTTCCTGCTTGGAAAAGTTGTATATTTATTGTGGATATCGTACGCAGTATGTTTGTAGTGGGAAATAAAATCTGTGCGCGAAGCGCTTAGGCCTACTAGAATTCTACCTAAAGAACTGAGATTGACTGCTTATGCAAAATTGGTTGCAAGATTATCGGATGAATGCCACAAGGCGAATGGGCGGTGTATACCTGTTACGTAATCATTCCTGAATAATATATATAAATTTCTAATTTATCTTCAGGATAACATAAACTACTCCAATATGCGTTGACTGATTATACGATCCTTCGTCTTAGCTGCAATAGAACGTGAAAAAAACTGCAATAATTACGGTGTCTTAATCAAGAAACTGTCAATGATATATGAAATAAAAAGGAAAAATACAAATAAAGATGGTGGTTTTTATTTAAACTCTTTTCCAGGGATTGACTGGCAGAACGCCGGACGGGTATTTGGCAGCTATAAGAGAATATCGTGCAGCGCAAATGGCGGCTCAAAAGGCAACCGCCGCATCTGGCGGCCGTGGAATGCCGGACGGAGCTTCAAATAAAGGCGAAGTTTGTGAGTCTCTCCTATCCGGTAAGGCTTGTAAAATTTGTATCGGCTAAAGTCTCGTTTGAATTGCTTACATTTAATTTAAAATTTTGCAAATATATTTCCTAAATTTGGTATAAAATAGATACTGCATGATTTTGAATTTTCCATGTTTTTGGTAATAGTTTTCATTTTTTCCCCAAAAATATCTAAATCATATTCTAAAGTACTTGTAAATATTTGTGCTACTTTTAATTTGTTTTTGTACATTTATTATTTCATTATCTCAAGTTGGATACTTGATATGTCTAGATTATATGAATTCACGCTTTACCTGACCGCTTATAATAGAAGCATGTCCATTCCCGGAATCTTACATATGTAAATTAATTCCAGTCAGGATTATACTTGTTTATTAAACTTTGTGACAGACTGATAGTCTGTCAATGCATTTTGCATTAGATGTACTTTGTCAGCATACCTGGATTTAGAGTAAAAGGTTACATAAGCAGAATATGACATCTATTTACTGCAACCGTCCGATGAAGGGAAATTTTGCTTTCCCCTTCCACCTGCTTATTAAATTGACTTAAACAAGAATATTAACATAACAAGGCCAACAGCATCGAAAAATAACCGCGAAATAAATCGTTGTTCTATTAAATAACTTTTGGTAAAGTCTGCACAAAAGTACAGACGAGAAATAAATAAAAGTATAATGTTATTTTGAAATTTCGCCAAAAATAGAATAACTACCACGAGCCGTGTGTACTGACGCGTCTCGATTTCCCATGGTTGTCATCAGAGTGCGACGCACAGTGAATAACTCGAGTGAAATCGAAATATGGAAAATCAGAAACAAGGCTTTCACCTCTAATAGTCTCGCAGAAATTGTAATGATCGAAATTGCCAGCCCCATTGTTTCAAATCATTCTCGAGAATTAATGTTTTGAAGCGTTTGCAAAATGCAGTTATACAGCAAAGCTATCACTGATTGCGCGGGTTGTGATAACAATCCTTTAAATCAAGTTTGCGGACAAGATATAAACACTTAATTCATTTTATGTACAAAGGCGTACAAAATAGAGCAATTGGAGAGAGCTACAAAAATGTTTTGTTCATGATTGAATACCTATTGTGCAGCCGACATTTACAGTTAAGTAAAATGTATGCGAGACTACTCTGGGTGAGAGCGGCATCCATGATTTGAAGTGAACCGCTAAAAAATTAATTTTTATTTCAACTGAGCCTACTGATTTTCTTTAAATAAATTAGGTTATCATCATTCATGCGATAACCATTTAATTCATTGAAGAATTTTTAAATGATTTTAGGATAACTGACAGTTTAAGGATACTGATTATTTGAGTCCAAATATGCTTAACTAATCTGGAAATGTTTCATAATAATTGCAATCGAAATGACTATTCATCTCATGCGCCTCTCGAAATGTCTATTCGAAGTTTAACAAGTGAACTTCCTTTTCTTTTATTTCTAGAGTTACAGCTGATAGATTACGTTATTCAAATTCAACGTAGGCATTTGAGAAAATACAAATTTATTTGCATCAAATGTATTAACAAGCGCGGCTAAATTAAACGTTAGCAGCATTAAGCTCAGATTCATAGGAAATAGCATTAGTTATAATTTATTGAAATTTGTTGCCGATTTGGTGTGCTTAGAAAACTACGAGTCTGACTCAAGGTCAACGCTAAGTCGAAACTCGATGCCGTCAGATAAGAACAATAACACGTCAACATTGGCAACTGACACAGGAGGCCAGTCTTCGAGGAATGCCACATTGCATCGGCAGACCGATAACGAGTACACGCATTTCACTCGTGCCAGAACACCACATTTGTCGTTAGCATCGGGACTGCAAGGCAACATAGTGCAGGAGACTGGATTCCTTTTATCCCCTCGTGTTGTAAGGAGAGCAGAGGCAGCTGTGGCAAGTCAGCAACGCACAAATCAAAATGGCCGACAACAAAATCTGCCATTGAGGCATAACAGTTTTGGACATCGTCATGGCAAACTGTTTGACAGGGTAGGTTTATGCAATCTTTCGGTCAGTGCAACTAAATCTACAAGCTAAATTCAAATCTTGAAATTGTGCATATTTATTTCCCAAATATGTTAAAACCTAACACATCAACACTTTTGCATAATTGAACAAACAATGGTTGCGCGGGCGGTGATAAAAATTATTTTAACCAAGGTTGCGCCAGAGTGCCCAGATTCAAGCCCGGTCCGCGGCAAATAATGTAAATTATGTAAAAAATAAAATCCCAACAAGGACGCAATCGATCTAGTGGATGAATTGCCTTTTGGACATTATTCAATGCTTATTTTATATTGACAAATGTATGTTCATAGTGGGTCAGGTATTTTCATTAAATTCGCAACCTTGATTAAAGTAACCACTTTTACTAAACTGTCGATGTTCTTTTAAGGAAGAAAGACCAGTTTTAGTAAAGTTTTTAACAGTGGTGGTGTACACCCATAAATATCTACTTCTTTGAGATACATATTTAGAACTTCATGATAGACATAATTATCGTATCTGTTGTTATGTCTGAATAGATATTTCATTCCTGAATAACGCTTACGCGGTATGAAACGAAATATAACTACAAAAGAGAAGGTTTATAAGAATCTTTCTTTGTGGACCGCAATTCCACGTTTTCATCACATTGATAACACGCCTGATAGTAGTCCCTTATCGCAGCAATTAGGCGTTCTGTGATTTGCCGTAATGATACGATTTTAGTTTATTAAATCAATTTAATGATTTCTTTTATATTATTTAAATACTGATTTCTGAAAATCATTACGAACCATGAAAATGTAATATTTTTTTAAATTATAAATATTTATGCTCAGATTAGCTTCATAAAATAAAGAAATTAATGCCGCAATATTGTGCTTTATTTCTTTGGCAGATTCGAAATTATAGACGGAGAATTAATTAGATAAAGGGAATTTGGGCTTGATTGTTTGTATTTATGTTTTCAGTTCTACAAGGTCTTATGTTGTTAAGTTGAAGGAGTGCTTTTTTATACTTTATTGATTTTGACCAATAATGTTGGCTCTGCGTTATTGAAAACATCAGTTTCCTTCATCTGTTACAAATTATTGATTTTATCATTGCATTCGAAAATTTGTCTGCTATTTTCTTAACATTATTAAACAATACTTTTATTTGACTAAATTCATTTTAATGAATGCAGTTTTAATTTAAACGCGACAATCATTCATTTTAAGCCCACCGTTTCTGTTTATCTA
Source organism: Eudiplozoon nipponicum (assembly GCA_029291075.1). Taxonomy (NCBI): domain Eukaryota; kingdom Metazoa; phylum Platyhelminthes; class Monogenea; order Mazocraeidea; family Diplozoidae; genus Eudiplozoon; species Eudiplozoon nipponicum. The sequence continues at coordinate 38,299 of JAQBSW010005652.1, forward strand.
TTCGTTGGACTCATTAAAGTTTTTTGCGTGTAAGATATTTTACTCGTCTTAAATTTGTTTTCGTTTATTTAAATCAGGTTTATACTTTATAATCATCGGGCAGAATTATTTGCTATATCAGGATAAAATGAGTCATCATTGTAAAATCTCGAGCACACGCATAAAAACATACACGTCTACATAATTAATAAAAGAAAAAATCAGACAAATAATTAATTAAAGCTTGTATCTTTCAGCAATATCTGTCAGATTTTAAACCTATTTATTTTTAAATACCTCTTCGGTTCTGGCTGACTATTGTTTTTTGTGAAGTGTTCTGATTCAAATGCTTGACAGTATATACGAATAAATTTAAGTATTAACATGAATAAATTAATTAATTTTACAAAATTTAAAAGCGAATTTTCCCTATTGAATTAGCCAATAGATTATGTTAATGCATCTCTCAATAAAGCTTGTGAATATCATCTCTTCATAAGCACTTTTAAGACAATTTTCCCGTAATATATATATATATATATATATATATATATATATATATATATATATTGACAGAATAAACCAGAACAAAATTAGGCAGGAAAAGCATTTTCGAATAGACCTGTTTTGTCATTATTTAGATTCTTTGAGTACTCTCGGAATTCGCCGAGGACGGGACTCGTGCAGGAACACATTTGATTGTGGCTCTATCTACTGCGCCACCAATGCTGCATTCCACACACTGTTTTATCTCATACGCAACCTGATGTTTTTAATTACGGGTTTCCTTCAAGTGGAACAAATTTCTAATCTTCTAAGGCATGAATTTCAAACTAGCCATCCACGAGGTATCACTATACTATTGATACAATGTTAATTCATGACTTTATATATATATATATATATATTTATGTCAATACAGGAACGAAAGAAGGCATCAGATAATAAATACCTTCATCCAGTAGAGCGGTCGCATCCTCACTGACAACTCGACGAGACCTGTCCAGATTTTGCCACGGACTGTTCTAAATATCAGTAATTAAGTTCTACAGTATCGTTAATACTAATAAATTGTATTTTGGATTTTCAGCCTTAATAAAACTCATAGTACACCTTACATTTCCCATCATGTTAAGAATTATTATCTAATAAAAGAACCGGTCCTTTCCTTTTTTCTCTTCAACTATCTAAAAATAACCATACATATATGCTATTATAAGAAACTAAATATTGCGTCAGTTAACAAAGGCAATTCGCCATTTAAACCGAATTCGTCCTCATAATATAACAACTTACGTCTTTCGATTAGCCTTTCCTTCATGCGGAAATTATTTAGAATCTGTTAAACTTGCCATTTTGATATAACTATTATAATACTCCGAACAGATCAAAATAAACTTTCATAATCAGTCTAAAAATAATTTCTGTATTACGATTACATCCTTTATTGTGCCAAATGTTATAAAAAAAACCACAGAAAATGTCTTAGTTCCAGTTTAACTTAAAGAATGAGAACAGCTTAAATTAAACATGTTCACACTCAGAAACATTAGTTATCAATAAATTAAACTAACTAAATTGATTAAATTAAACACCCGAAATAGACTGTTCTAGAGAAATAACAATAAGCAAATACGAAGACTATTACCAACATAACATTATAAGCCTTAATATACGTAACTGCCAAGCTCACACTATGGTTCTACGCTTATAAGTATAAAGTTACCATAAGGGGGTGCCGTGTTCCACATATATAAAAAACGCAATAGCAGAGTTACTAGACTCCAAATAGTTTCCGCATGAAAGAAAGACTAACCAAAAGATATAAGTTGGTATATTACTGCAATTTGTGTGTAAAATAGGACGCGGGTTCCGCAATGGATAGGTTCAAAGAGTCCGAAGCAAATGTACCCAGGTTCGTTTCCCGTCCGCAGCAAATTCTTGACAGAATTTGTGGAGTTACTAATAAGGACGAATTCAGTCTAATAGATTAATTTCCTTTGTTAACAGATGTAATATTGAGCGTCTACTGACAGTATATATATATATATATATATATATATATATGCCAGTATATACTGCCGTATTACCAGGTAGCATAAGGCTACATAGTCGATTCAGTAACTCGGTGTCTTCCTTATTTGGAGCTCTTCAGGTTCTGTCCAGAATTTGCCACGGACATGTTGTGAACCAGGAGGCATTTACATTGCAGTTTGTGATTCTATCCACTGAGCTGCCCATGCCGCATTATATACGCAAGTTAAAGTCATGTACCGACTTGTATTTCATGATTAACCTTATCATTTGGAATCTCTTATTTCAGTCACTATACTTCATATATGTATATTTATATGTTGAAAAGCAAAACACAGAGAACATTTAAATAGTGATATTTTGTAAAAATAAGAGAACTACTAGTCATTTTTAGTAATCGAAATTCAAAAGCACAAGAAACATTTAATATCTGATATTTATTCTAGACAATCGATTGATCGAAACATAGATGAATCAGGCTATTTTAAGTCCTGTATGGAAAGTAATTTGATTAAATATCCCATTTTCAGGATGTCGAGGTTTCCAGCACGATATAGTAGAAAATTAAAGTAAAGCTAACAGACTTGTTTAAGGCATTTAAGCTATGAGCTTTACTTTATATGTCGAATTTGCCTTTAACAGCACTTAAAGAGTGACAACCGCTAATATTATTTATCAACATGCATGCGTATGTTGAAGCCGATCTACCATACGTTTAATTACCAGAATGAAAGAAAATTGTGCTTTGAAAGCCAGCTTCACCTTAATTAATAAATACAGGTCTGCAATCGCGCAACATACCATTGAAACCGTATACGTATGTTTTCCAGACGCTTTCCTTAATAAAATTACTAAATACGAAAACAGAAATGAGTAAGTCATGAATAAATTTCTGTGGATATACAAATTGCAGGCTGATTTATACCAGCAGCAAAAGTATACTCCAGTATAGAGCCTGATTTGGAAGTGATGCACATAGACGTTAAGTCGATCTCTTGTTTCACACTCTCTCTTGTTTAAATATTATGCATCACTGAGAAAAAAATGTGAAAGAAATGGTTCTTGCATCTAATAGAATTTCTTATTAACTTTGTACAATGGAATAATTCTTTAAAATAACTTTAACATCCTTCAATATCTAAAACCCAAATATTCTGAGTTCTTCAGTGATATTTCTATTCATCCGATCATTAGTATAGACTTTCTCGTTACCAAAGCAGCTCTCTTACTTCTGTCTCTATTTTCAATGGTCTAATGCAGAATTATTCCTTTTTGAATTGTATCATTGTCATCACTTTCATTTGGAGTGTGGCCACACACTCGGAGTGTGTTCTTTATATTAACAGTTTTACTTTTTAATTCTTTCTGGTAATATTTACAAATTATGTTTATTTTTCTGTAAATATATATATATATATATATATATATTCATTTTTAGATACATAAGGAGAAAATATGACAGAAATGGTTCTTGCAAAGGATTGAATTTCATATTATCATTGGACATGGAAATGGTACTGTGCATATGTGTATGATAAAGAACAACATTTTACTATTGAGTGATGCTTAATAATAAAGTTAATTGGCACCAGTATCTACAGCCAAAAATATTCTGAGTTTTTCAGTATCATTTCTATTTATCCTATCATTTAAATAGATTTTGTCATAACCAATATCATATCTCTAAAGCCTGTCTATCTTTGCAATGATCTAATGGGGACTTATTTCTTGTTAAATCCTATTATGTTAATCGTTTTCATTTGGTGTGTGGCTGCTGAATCTGAGTGTTTTCTTTTTCAATAACATTTTAACTTCTGAATTCTTGCTGTTCATGTTTGATTTCAAGTCTAGTCAGACCAGGTTTTAAATATTTTTGCACATTTGAACAAGTATTAAGTTCATAAAATTCTATGGTTTTTATGGTCAGATGCATTTTTATAATTATGCAATGTATGTAACCGAAAAACTCGTACTGTTGGCACTGTGGTCTGTGTGAATTGCATGCTCTGAAATTTCTGATTTTTTTGCTGAAACTGCTTCATTTTCCCCAAATTTTTAATAAATTGCTGGTTAATTATTGTCCCGAACGTCTTTTGGTTTCACCGTTATACTTTGCGTCGCATGTCGAATTAAACTTTTATTCAACTAATGGTGTGGCTCTAATCTAGAGGATATATTTTCCATTAATTTACACGTTACGTTGTACGGAGCAAAATTCTCACGTATATCGAGCTTTTTATATAGTTCATCTTGATGTTTTACTTTAAGGGAAAACTTGATCTTTATTCTGGAATAATATATAGCTTTCAGCTTGATTGGTCTTGATTGGATTACCCAGACTCAAATTATATTTATACACTTGTCAGGATAACCATTCCATCTCAAGGTTTTGCGGAAAATATTTGACTAAAGTTCAAAATCTCGCGTATTCGGGTGTCATTATTAAAGCCTGTTATACACTACTTTAATAATGATTCCACTACAAAGTCCAGCATGATTTCTTATGAACTGTTCTCAAGATAGTTCTTTCTGCAACTTTCCTTATTCAAACCTCAATAAGAGGCATATATTCTTATATTTATTTTTCTCGTTAAAATGAATTGCTTCAGATACCGCTTTTATATAATATAATATGCTAATAGAAAATCCAATCTTTCCAACGATCATACACGTATCTGAAATGTAACGTAAGCAAATATGGTCTCGAGCGATAAATACAGCTAACACTTACGTCTCGGGTTGGTGCTTATGTTCGTTTGCTAAGTCAAGTCCAAGAGTGACACACACACACAAATATATATATATATATATATATATATATATATATTTTATTTCTTAATGAATAAATCGACCATAGTTTTCTATTGCATGATTTAATAGATTCATGTGCATTATTCTTCATTTGGATTAACTTTATATGCCGCAAAGCTTGCTTAATTTCTGTATATATGATGGATGCCAACACAAAATTTCGGATTTCAAAACGTGTACTATTCCACGCATATAAGTTCTGCCTTAAAAATTGTATAATCACTTAAGCTCACGATCGATTGAATAATATCTACAGGAAAGATTTCCACTAATAATCTCTTTTGAAACAATTTTTAGCTTAATTTTTAATGTAGATTATTGTCAGTCGATCATTCGCGCGTTGAACCCATGAGAAATTGGAATATTCTTTCCTTACCTGTCCTTGAAGCCGAAACTAGCTGGTTGATTATATATTCATTTATAAATAAATATGAATTATATCGTCGTTCAACAAGAAAAAATAAAGAAGTGCTTTGCATTTAGTTACATGGGAAAAAAGATGAAAATCGCCAAGAACATTTTACTGAATCTGATATTTGAAAAAATAAAAGCATGCATTCTGTACAAACAAAATTATATTTAATATATTAAAAAGACACGTACGTTATTCAGACGATAAATATTCTTATTTATATCCAAGATAGGTTGCAACAATTACTACGTTTTTCTTCTTCAGATATCTATTTTATATAAACATACTTCAGTTTAGTTCAATTTCCTACTGTTTGTTTTCTGAAAATTATGCACCAATTTTCATGAAGAAGAAAAATAAAACAGTATTATCATAAATTTTCCATTTCATTGTTGTCCACACCATAAAAGAAAAACTTTTCCTTATATATATATATATATATATATATATATATATATATATATATATATATATAGTGGTTATTGCATTGGACTATTATGAAATATAAATTTTTTGTGAAAAGAATGCACATTTAATGAAAAATTATATAATAGCCTGTTTATTTTGAGAATACACAACTGCAAATTACAGTATGATGTTAGCACACATTCTTAGTATTCATTTGATCAGGTGCATGTGAATTACTCTGATTTTCATTACTTTACTTTTGGTGGTTTATTGCATGTCGATGTAAGAGTGTTTGTGCGTATGCGTCTGTGTTCGTATCTGTATGGAAATATTTCATAGAAGAGACCTAATATCAACCAAGCAAACGGAATCCGGAGGTTCTGTTCCGAACACAAGAACAAGGACAATCTAGGCTACCTGCTGAATCATTTGATAATGAACAATTTCAGGGATCGATTAAACCACATTATACAATATTCCATTTGTATTGCATAGGGAACCAAAAAAATCTTTTCTTGAATCTACTAGTTAGATACGACCTGACAACACCAATAATTGAATGACAAATAATTCAAATCTCTAAGGAGAATTTCTTTAGTGCAAAATTAACATTACATTCAACACACAGTGTATCAATCGCGAACACTCATTAGACCGCGTCAACCGAAATTGGATAAGATGGGCAGCAAACAAAAGCAAATAATTAAAAAATCATTGATTGTGTGATAGGAGACAGCATTTATTTAAATCGAGGTTGCAATGGTTCTATAAATACCAATCACATTACATATACATTTGTCAGTATAAAAAATACATTCTTAAATTTAGAAAAGGCAGTTCTGGACAGTACGTGAAGGGATACCAAAGAGGACGAAACTGGTCTACTCGATAAATTGTCTTTACCACCTCAAGCAATATTTAGTTTATACTGCCTATGTAAATGTAATCAAAATCCTGCCATCATACTTCACGTCAGGATAATTACCGAAAGTGGCATGGTGTCCGTTGTATAGTAACAGATCAGATGTGGTTGGTTAGCTGCAAAAACAGAATGTATATAAATTTTAAAAAATGTAATTTGCAGTTGAGTATGCTGTAAATAAACTGGCTATTATCGAATCTCTTGTTAAATATGTTTTATATATATATATATATATATATATATATATATATATATATATGTATGTGTATTCTTATAATTAAGAAAACAGAACACATAAATAACAAAGTGGATAAGGCCATTTATTTCGTGAATACTAATCATCTCTTATACAATCATACATATTTATACATTTTGGGTTTTCATCTACACTGGGAAAAATAGCACTTGTATATGTAACAGTGAAAAATGCGCACAAATGGTTAATTCAAAACAATAATGACCAGATCTCAGACATCACTTTGCAATACTGCGAGAATGACCTTTACATGCAAACACGCATCACACAAACACAAACGCATACACACTCACCAACTAGCCAAAACAAGAAACAGAAGTAAAAACGAGTCACATTTGTTACCACTAGCATAATCAATTGAAAACCCAAAATTTATAAATATGTATGATTGTATAAGAGATGATTAGTATTCACGAAATAAATGGCCTTTATCCACTTTGTTATTTTGTGTTCTGTTTCCTAATTATAAGAATACTGTGTTAAATTAAAAAGGCATGGACATTATAAATATATATATATATATATATATATATATATATATATATATATATATATATATATATATATATATATATATTCGGTTGAATATATTCCAAATAAAATGAAGGTAAAACACTTATTAAAATATTGTTTTATCTCCGTTTTATTTGGAGTATACTCAACGATATATATATAATCTATCAATTGCAATCATCGCCTCCAGTTCAAGATCAATGCCCGAACTGGGGTTAATGCACGCAATTGATTGGTTTTGTTCCCTTATTTAACTATCTCCCCATGTTTACATTTTTCTATGTTGCTTTTGGTCCTTCAATTAAGATATATATATATATATATATATATATATATATATATATATATATGTGTATATATATATATATTGTATTGAATTAAGATACATTCTGTTCCTGAGTAATGAATTTGTCTGAGTACCAAAAAACACTGTTTGCATGGATGAATGCAATTTTATATGTGAATATTCTTGGTAAGATCCCTATAGGAATATTTCCTTTAGTCTTAACTACTCAGGAACTAAAATTACACATTGAGTATACGCGTTATTCCAAATGAATGAATGGATTTTGTTTAGATTGAATTATATATGTCAAGTGTATGGTTGGTTTTAGTTTTTCCCTTTATTTATTTATGTAAATGTCTTCGAAATCTATGACATCTGGACATTCGTTTATAGTCAGCTACTTGCCTATCGTGATTAACATACTGACTCTAATTTTGCTATGTTGTGCGACTTCATAAATACAAATGGCATGGTGCTAACATCAAGTTCGTAAACTTGATTTAAATAATTATTATCACCGCTCGCGCAATTAATGGTTGTTTATAAGCCTTTCTTCTGCTTGGCGAGTGTGCAAATTTTTCATGTTTGTTTATTTTGTTTCTGTATTGTACTAGTAAGCGTATATTTTAATATTTGTACAACTTTCGGTTATTGTTAACCCCGTAGTCTTTTCCTATTTCGCGGAACCTATATTTATTTCTGGTTCTTTTTTCCACTTGACATCGTCGTTGTCTCTTTCGTTGCTAATATAAGATTTATTCAGTATGCAGAATAAACGTGTTTCCTCCTTTAATTCGCGGCCAAACGAAACAGTATATTTTGCTGATGAAATATTTTAATTCCGCAATTATTTTTCCTGTTTTACATACGGAGCTTCAGAAGTAAATTTACTTTCATCTATTCAATGACTATTTTTTTCTTCCTACTGAATAAGTAATCATGTATTTAATTCATGGTCTAAGGTAGGATTTTGATTATATATATATATATATATATATATATAAATATATATATATATATATATATATCAGTATAAACTAAGCATTGCAATGTGTAGCAAATGCAATTCATATAGTGGACCCGCAGGGTTCTTATTGGGATCTACTGAAGTACTCTCCAAAATTTTATGTGGAAGGCGCTCGAACTGGAGCACATTTATGTCGTATTGTGGGAGTTTATCCAATGCAATATCTTTGACACTTACTACACGCAATTTCAAGTCATATACTAATTTATATTTCCGTGTGTCTTTTTTTATATGGAATCTATTTAAAATCTATTAAGAGCTGCAGTTATAGCTAGCCACAGCCGGTCTCTTATTTTTAAACAATCATCATCCCAGTAAGTATGTATTAGGTTTTGCGAACCTAGTAACAAATTAGTTCAGTTGTGACCAAGAAGGATAAACCAAAGGCAGCATGAACGGAAAGTATAATCTCATGCACATTCGTTTCGTGCTTACTGGCGACTCATCAGTAGGAGCCGGTATTACGCCCTTTAACCACTATATATTTGGTAGAAGAGATGTGGAATACTACGTCCACATTATCTCCTACCATTCATCTACCAAATATATAGTGAATGAAGACTTGTAAACGCCCTACTGATGAGTCGATCACTAAGCACACGAAATGAGATTAGCAATCAGTTCATCTTAACTGGTAATCATTCTTATCCTAACTAATTCAATTTATAAACCTACATACTAACGATATATTACTTGGTTTTGGATGGATAGATTTTTGTCAGAATAAACCGAGTATTTCATAATGACACAAAGGCTTTAATGGGAGTTCGTCAAGTACTGTCAAAAAAATTTATTCGACGGGCTCAAACCAGAGTACATTTACTGTCGAGTCCGGGATACTATGTACTGCGCAAATCAGCAGTATAATTTGGTATATAGCAGAAATATGCGTGTAGTATGCGCCAGGGTTTGCGTAGAGGATAGAGTTTCTGACTTCGATGCAAATATACCCCAGTTTGCTACATTATGCATTTCTTAGTGTATAATGATACATATATATATACATATATACATACATATATATATATATATATATATATATATGACTTAAAACATGGTGTGGTATAATGATAAAAAAATTTTATAATGCACAGCTTTCGTTCTGCGGGGGGTGAGTATTACAACTTAACATTTTGCTTCATTTTTCGTTTCCTCGCAGCAGCAATCCTGACTAATAACGAAGAATGTCTAACAAAGACACAGCGATAAAACGAAGTCGATATCTAAATCAGTACTTAGTTTATTCAATAGATTTATGTCTTGACAAAAATGAATTTTTTTATTCATATTCTTTTTACAGATATACTGAACAAAATTATATTATCACTAATCGTCGCAATAGTAACAATTATGATTACTATTACTATTATATAATCTTGGCGGTATTTAATGCTGAGAATCTATAGCTTCGCTAAATATTTTTATTCATAGATAACATGCATGATCACATTTGTCTATTTCACTACCAAGATCAGCCGTTGTGAGACAGGCCCTACGTCCGTTATTTGATGTGTTATTGAACACTTGTATAAAGAAAACCTTTCAAATGACATTAATATATGCATTGCTAATGTAGACTAATTTTAGAAATTCATGAATCGGACCAGAATTTGTTATTTCCTGGCACATCTTAGTTACAAGTAAAATGTTATGGCCAGGAATTGATATAAAATCGTTTGCGTTAGATTCATAAGACATATCTCCTACGCGACAGGACTGCACGAATATGCAACAGTCATCTACACTTTAACATATGTTTAGTCAGTCCTTATTTAATTTGGTCCCCCTTGGGTATCAGTTTCAAAATATAGTACAAACTAACTGACCTCGATCAGCTAACGTATAAAAATTACAGTGCCAACTTAAAAATTGGTAATATAGTAAGTTTTAATATATAGATTTAATTATGTAAACGTATATGTATATATATATGTATATATATATATATATATATATATATGTATATATATATATATATATATATGTATGTATACATATATATGTATATGAATTACACAGTTTATTTCTCACTAGGAAGAAAAAAGCATTAATAACAAAGTGGATAGTGGTAATTTATTTCGAGATTGCAAAACATCACTTTGCAATCTTTCATTTATATACATCCTGGGTTTTCATTTGATTATGTGGGTGGCAACTAGTCTGACTCGGTCTTACACCTATTTCTTGTTTGGTCTGATCAGTAAGTGTATATGCGTATGTCTCCGTGTTTGTGTCTGTTTGCGTGTAGGGGTCTTTCTCGTTGTATCGCAAAGTGATGTCTGAGATCTGGTGATTCTTGTATTGATGGATTGAGAGTTAGCCAACTGTTCGCATTAAACGCACAGATACTTTAATCAAGTTTGTGATCTTCATATAAACACCTGACTTCTTAAAGTCATACATTTATTAGTATAAAATAAGAATTGGATAGTGTAAAAAAGGCAATTTATCCATAAGACTGGTTTCGTCCTTTTTGGGAACTCATCACGTACTGACCAGAATTTGCCGCGAACATACATACACACATACATATACACAAATCATCGCTGTTGCTTTAACCAATGAGCCACCCTGTCACGCGCTACACACAATCATCAGTTATACACCAAATAATATTACTCGGCTAGCCTTTTCATTGGCTAGAGCCTTTATAACATCCCTTTAGACGTGAAGTTCTAAATAACCATCCCAAATCTGCAAACATATCTACGTTCGAACATTTTCCGCGGTAAATTCTGGACTAAACGTGTTGTAATCCCAAATAAGGGCGAAATCGGTTGTTTGGATGAATTGAATTTTCTAAACTATGACACACTTAGTTTATACTGACAAATGTATGTACATAATGGGTCAGGTGTTTATATCAAGATCGCAACCTTGATTAAAGTAATTATTATTACCACCCGCGCAACTAATGTTCATTTAATTATATCAATATTCATTTCAATACCGCTTACTCATGTCGCATGGTTTCTGTTATATAATGACAAATTGTGGGTGGTTAGTTTGAAATAGAAGTCTAAATGTATGCCATTTAGGTTCCACCTAAAGGAAAGGCTAACCAAGAAACTTTAGTTAGTATATAACTTAAATAGTATTTTGCGTACGGCAGGGTAGCTCATTGGTTAGCGCAACAGATTCCGAAGCAGACGTTCCAAGGTTCGAACCCTGTCCGCGGAAAATTCTGGACAGTACGCGATGAGATCTCAATAAGGACCAAACCGGTCTACTGGATGAATTGCTTTTTCTACATTATACAATGCTTAGTTTATATCAAATATATGTACATAATGGGACAGGTGTTTATATCAAGATCGCAACCTTGATTAAAATTAATTGTTATCACCGCTCGCACAACCAATATTCGTTTAATTATATAAATCCATAACAATGTTTGTATGCAATTGTTTGTAATAAAAAAATCCACAATTTTGAAGTATTTATATTTATTTTACTAGTCTAATTTGATTTTGTTAACGAAGATTGTAAAATTCTATAGAAAACTGGAAAGTCATGTTTTATTAAAAAATAAACTCTGTTTTGATAGATGCGGATATTTCAATACCTAGTCTGGGTTTCTGGCATATTCTAAATTTAAAAATTGTTACAGAAATTTGAAATTCCTACCGGTTTAAACATGGAAATTTTCATGTTTTGCTAACAGATGCATCACGCGTAGAAGCGCAAGTGGTTGACATATTTTGTTTGTTGATTATATACATTTATATAATTAATCTGAATTTCTACATTTTATTTCGTCGCGAACACTTAATACATCTTATTTACACAGAAGAAAAAAAGTTGTACACTTACACGCGAGATGTCTCTGCCAGTCTCAACGTCGACACCAGCTCTTCATGATAGAATAAATGCAGCCACAATGAACAATATTCGACATCAGAGCGATCTTCGCCTTCAACCGAACCATAGCAAACATACTCATTATTGCAAGAAATCGAATGTAAATAACAGAATCTGCAATAATGTTGAAACATGCAATGATGTTAACAGTAGTAGCAATAGCAAAATAAATAGTTATAGTAGTAATAGTAGCGAAGTTATACGCACAGCTAATTACCCACCTACATGTCCTAATAGTGAAGTTGATGAAAATGCTTTATTTGGACATTGCAATTGTCCCGTTCTGTTAGCAAATTCTGAGCAGATGGTAAAACGGGGCAAGACATTGGGGCGTATCAACAGACTGTCCAGCTGTGATAGTTCCCCTTTTGGTAAAACCGATCCGGTCCTATACAACCAGGATTATCATCTTCAACTCCATAATTGCCAAAGCACCTCAAGCACGCTGGGTCGCTGCAGCTCGTCTCGACAGATGTCGAACAATGCGGGAGCTCCGGCGTCTGCCAACCTGCGTTCTGTTTCATCCGGGACGAATTTTCATCAGAACAACACCGGCAGCAGTTTACGGAGGCAACAAATTATGCAGTAAGCTGCAATAATTAATTTATTAAATAAATGGAATTAGTTTTTTCTCATTTCTGTCAATGATGTGTGCTGTACTTCAAAAACCGTATATATTTTATTATCCTAACTGTTAAATGTGATACGATGTGAAATAACACAGTTAAAAAGGTCATATTTTTCTTCACATGTAACTCCATTCGAATATCTGTTTTTTATATAGTAAATTTAGAAAGCAAAGAATGTTAATCTTTATTTTAACTCCGCTTTATTAAAATCCGGAAGTGAAACACACATTCAAATGCGCAGAAATCTAAATAATTGTATATTTACTATAATGAAGTTCGTGATCTTGATAAAAACACCTGACCTATTAATAACATACATTTGTCAGTATAAACTAAGAACTGTAAAGTACAGAAAGGTAAATTCATCCAGTAGAACGGTTTTCTTCTTACTGAGAGCTCATCACGTACTGGCTAGAATTTGCCGCTGACAGGGCTCGAACCTGGGCACGTCTGCTTCTGAATTTAGTGCTCTAAAAACATGACCTACCCTGCAGCACCAGATTCACAGTTTCTAACCGAATAGCCACACCTCATAGTGAGGACAAACGAAACCCTCATTTGATTCTTTAAATCAAGTTTACGAGCTTGAAGTAAACACCAATCCCATTCTATTTAACCAGTCGTCGAAGAACATAGCAAAACTACCGTCAGTCACACGTACTGATGCGTTTCGGCCTGCCATGTTCATCAGCAGAGTACGACGGAAAGGAGACTAGCGATGAAAAAGCGGCAATGTATATATATGGAAAGCAAAATTAGATATGCAGCTCTCACCTCTGGTAGTCTCGCATACATTGGAAACGACCGGAAAAGTCACGGACATTATCATTTTGCAGCTTTCGCCACATAAATATCATTAATAAAATTAAATAATTATTGATAACAAATCGTTTGTTTTTTTTAAAAATCTCTGATGAACTGTGAACAGAAGAAGGATTCCGCCAGCTGCATTCGAATTATATCCAACGAACGAAACAACTATTATAATCAAGGTTGCGGTCTTGATATAAACACCTGACCCATTAATTACTTACATATGTCAGTATAAACTAAGAATTGTATAGTGTAGAAAAGCAATTCATTCAGTAGACTGGTTTCGTCCTAATTGGGAACTCGTCATGTACTGGCCAGAATTTGCCGCGGACAGGACTCGAACCTGGGCACGTCTGCTTCGGAATCTGGTGCTCTAACCACTGATCCATCCTGCCGCACACTACACTGCACACAATTTTCAGTTATATACCAAATAATGTAACTTTGCTAACATATGTCAGTATAAACTAAGAATTGCATAGTGTAGAAAAGGCAATTCATCCAGTAGAATTATATAAATGAAAGAAACAACTGTTAGATCTTCAATGTTCTATATTAATGACAAACGATATTCATATAATTAAGTAATTTTCTTTTGTAAGAAAACTTTAATTTCGCCAGCGCAGCTTCCCAGCTTTAAGTTATCCACGTGCTAGGAAGCTCCTATGAGTTATTCTTACTTTCAAATTCTTTTTTCCAAATTCATTGCCGGAGAATTTCTAATTCACAGAAAAAATTACAATTTCTGAACACCTGTTACTCTGGCCTTGATCGATATCAGTTATCACATTTCGCGGTAAGCATGACATCATTCAATTCAATATATATAACAGTTAAATACTGTTTGTTGCGGAGAACTAATATATATGCAAGTATGTATTAGGTGTTGCGAACCTAGTAACAAATTAGTTCAGTTGTGACCAGAAGGATAAACCAAAGGCAGCATGAACGGAAAGTATAATCTCATGCACATTCGTTTCGTGCTTACTGGCGCCTCATCAGTAGGAGCCGGTATTACGCCCTTTAACCACTATATATTTGGTAGAAGAATGTGGAATAATAGGACAGTACAATCTCCTAGACGAATGTGTAAACCTGCAATAGTGAAGCTAACATCATATAAAGTCTTCGACAATGCGACTTCAACGCAACACCTAATACATACTTGCATATATATTAGTTCTCCGCAACAAACAGTATTTAACTGTTATATATTGAATTGAATGATGTCATGCTTACCGCGAAATGTGATAACTGATATCGATCAAGGCCAGAGTGTATGGATTTACTGGAGTAACAGGTGTTCAGAAATTGTTGTAATTCTCAATTTCGGTGAACTATAGCATAAATTGATATCCATCAGTTTGGTATCATGTACCGACTCGGAAACCATAGTGTTAGTATCCGGTACTCATCGATTTCAATAAAAGGTATCAGTTACTAACACAATAGCCATAGTGTTAGTATCCTTTACAGACTCGGTATATATATTATATAGTGTGAGTTAGCGTTGAAGTCGCATTGTCGTTGACTTTAGATGATGTTAGCTTCACTATTGCAGGTTTACACATTCGTCTAGGAGATTGTACCGTCCTATTATTCCACATTCTTCGACCAAATATATAGTGGTTAAAGGGCGTAATACCGGCTCCTACTGATGAGTCGCCAGTAAGCACGAAACGAATGTGCATGAGATTATACTTTCCGTTCATGCTGCCTTTGGTTTATCCTTCTGGTCACAACTGAACTAATTTGTTACTAGGTTCGCAACACCTAATACATACGTGCATACATATTAGTTCTCCGCAACAAACTGTATTTATCGTTAGATAGTTTTTTATTGACACTGCACTAGCTTGCCATGATTATTGAGTAAACTTATTTGTTTAGTCAATCGACGAATCTTATTTAGGCGCGTCATTTGGCTTACTAATTAATGTTTAGATTACACACACACACACATGTACACAAATCAAACATCACTCAGCAGATACTTATAGTTACTAAATCGATGCACGTATAATAATACTTGGTAAATATACAAGCGCTCGTAGTTTCAATAATGTGGTAAGTTGCGTTGTCTTACCTCTGAACTATTTTAATGCTTATATAATCTCACATGTATCTTTCAGCCATCAGCTTACAACTATTTTAATCGATGGACGGATTAAGTGCAACTAATTAGATAGATAAGGTGGTTGAATTCGATTTACGAAATTGTAATAAATACTGGATTAATTTAAGCTCGCTGCCCGTGAACGACATGGAAGTACTAAGCATAATTAGAGAAATCAGCAAATGCCTAAAATAACAAAGGCGTTTTGAATGGGAGGGCTAGTGATGAGGAAGAGAGAAAGAGTTAATCTAATTTATCCCGAAAAAGCTTTATGCAAAAATGACTAAATCAAGCCTTATTTCAGAAGAAATATGAGGGATTGCGTATAATGTGCAATAAAGGTTAAATGACTTCCTATCAAGTAAACAATGCAAGAAAATCAAAAAAATTCTCAGATTAGTATAAAAGTGTAAATAAAACTCAAATAATAAAGACTAATAAATTTGCCATTCTATAACATTTCTTTTTTTCTCTCGGAATGTTTAATTCTAGAGATTCATCTAGTTTACTTGTTCTGCTAATGGCCAATACCTCATTAATTATCACATAAAGTCACTCACAAGAATATTGCCATAAAATAGATTGCGATGGCTGTATACGTATTTCCATATGTAACGCCGAATATTGATTTATTGACTGAATAGTGAGGATCAAACCGTCTTACATTTATATGAAAAACAAACTTATATAACGGTCAGATAATATTTCTGGCGAAGAACTAATACATATGCAATTGTGTATTAAGTTTTACGAACCTAGTAACAAATTATTTCTAATATGACAAAAGAATAAACCGAAGACAGCATGAAAGTAAAGTATAATCTCGTGCACATTCGCTTCGTGCTTACTGGAAACTCATCAGTAGGAGTCGGTATTATGCTCCTTACCCATTATATATTTGAGTGAGGAATTTGTGAAAATAGGACGGTACAGTTTCTTATACGAATATCCAAACCTGCAGTAGTGAAGCTTAACTTCATATAATGCCTTCGGCCGTGTAATCCTTCAAAGCCAACTTTATATATATATATATATATATATATATATATATATATATATATATATATATAAACCATGACTGTAAGAGTAGCCAACACTATCTATTATGTTTGTGTTATGCACCAGCAAT